>JAMXBD010003544.1:0-114722 GCA_024138025.1 Combretum micranthum
TATCTACTCCAAGCCCATTTCACCCCTAAAGTTTTGTAAAGTCTTATAAAGTTAAGGCGTTGTTCTAAAAGCTTAATACTTGATATACATTCTTGTAAATGCTTAATCCTGATTTTGTTTAAATCTTTTGTTAACAGATTCTTCTTTCTGTTATCCTTCGGACTTCTTTGAGTTTCCTTCTATTATACAAGGTACCAGTAACATGCGTGTTGCTTGTTAGGACAGCAAAAATGGTAAAAACTTAAAGCGGCTTAATGATTAATTGCTTGTGTTTGGTCGGCTCGGGCCGGAGAGTTCCGACGACCCCATTAGAGTCCAACTCTAATGTGGTAGAGTGTAGGCACTTAGGCCACCCTTGGTGGTACGGTGCTAGCTGACGGCCGGTATAGTAGCGGGGTAACGATTAACCCCATTGAAGAGAAGTTGCACAGCTGGAAGACTATGGTAATGGGCCCGTACCTTCACTGTGTAGTATGGATTTGTTCGTTAATGTCAGATAACGGCTGGAAAACCCGGACGATGCTAGTTTCTTCAGGGTCTTCGACCATATCTTCCAGGGTCTAAGGACCAAGCTTCCAGGATGTGACACCGGCTTGTCATATCACATACCCCTTGTCGTGTGCGTATGCACGAAAGGATTTCCCTGCCCCGTGTTTGATTCGGAGTATGAGTGCCCTGTGCTGGCTTAATTAAATACCTCAATTTATTGGTTGTGCTTGGGTAGAATAAGTATGCTTGCATTCACATCGCATGTGCTTGCGTTACTGTGTATTGGGCTTCGCCGCTCATTCTAATCATTTCAGGTACTGATTGTGTTTCTGGTGATGATGGCTATGATTCTGATGACCGCTATGGCTTCTTGGGGTATGGTACCTACTTCGAGGAGTGTGCTGACGAGTTCTATGATTAGATGCGGGCATTGTTTTATGCTTACTGTTATGTTCTTTTGGAGAGCCTAGTGAGGACTCTACTGTTTTTGAGATACTTATACAGTTTTTGAGATACTGTTTACTTTTGGGGCGCCTGTGTGCGCAAGATCATTGTATTTTTTTTTTCATCACTTCTTATTTCGATACTATGGTTTTATGAGTTATTTACTCTTGTGAGTAATTTTTTTGAAATTGGTATCAAATGTTTTATTTCCGCTGCAGTTAAATATTTGTGAAAACTAATTAAAGAGTTTTCGAAAACTAAAATATGTTAGAAACTCACCATAGTTTGTAGGAGCCTTTCGTGAATTACACTTAGTGATTCGCGGGCGGGCTGTTGCACCCTATCTCAGGGCGTGACAGTTTTAAAGTGGTAACTCAACTGGTGAAAGGTGCTGCCTTTGGGGCAGGCAAAAGCCTTAGGTCAGGGGTTCGAATCCTAGAGTCTGCAGACTGGGTTCAACTCTGCCTAAGGGTAACAATACCTATAGTGCCCGTGGTACCTTGCGGGGCATGCTTTGGTTGGGGTCACCATGATGCAATGGTGGTATCGGCCATTACCACTAGGGGGCCAGTGGTGGGTTGTCTGCCCTGGCATCACGTTGCCGTCGCCTGCGGGGGCGGGGCATGACAATAAAGGTGTCCTAGTGAGGTCCTAGGCTTCTATTGATATGGGCTGGACATTAGCCCGTTAGGTGGACCCAAATGGCTAATAACCTAGATTTGACTTAAGGGGCCCATGCTTCATATATATTGAGAGAGGGAGGGTGATGGGCGGTGCCTAAGAGAGAGAGAGAGAGTGTGTGTGTGTATTTTGTTTGTTTTATATTTTTTTTGTAAAGAAAAGAAATAAAGTGTAAAGTTTGATGTGAATAAAGTTGTATTGGTAATGTAAAAAGTAAGAAAATAGGTATATAGGTAGTAAGAATAGGTGTAAGAAAAAGTAGAGATAGTGAAATAGTAATGAATAGTAGAAAATGACTATGAATAGTAGACTAGACAATTAAAGTACCGCTAGTAATAAAAAAATACGCGTAATAATGCTATATCTGTAATTTTTAGTTACCGAAAAATTCTAAAACTGATATTTTTGGAATTCTTGTATTTTTACGAGTCTATTGGTATTAATGAAATATTTTTAATGTTTCGAGCTTCGGGACACATTTTTCGAGAACTAATCTCGTTTGAGTCCGAAGGACACTCGAAATTCGTGAATCTGATATTTTTATGTTACCATATATTATTACGAACTATTTTAAGCTATTTGCTTAATTTTGTTTTCTAGGGTTTGAGAATGCGGGATTGCCGGATCTTAAACACTAGGGTTTGTTATAGGCTTTGTTGACTTTTAGGGTTCTGGTTTGACTTCCGGTTTCGTTGAGTTATTCGTAAGATCATATAATTTTCGAGTTTTAACCGTTTTATATCTTTAGCTCGATATCTATGGTTTATCTTATTTTATTTGTGATTATTAAATGGTTCTCGGTTCTCGAGATCGTGTAACCGAGTCTAGGGTTATGAGTTGACTCGGTTTGACTTTTGGTGAAATTTGAAAGGTCTGATTCTGAAATTTATCGAAGGATTTCAAATTTTATCATTTTGTTATTGAGTGTTATTTGGATATATCGTTTGTGTTTTAGGAATCGGGTAGATCCTTTGATTGGCGTACGGATGTTGATTCAATCGATAGTTGGATTTTATATTTTGTTTCAAGGGTTCTCGTTTTCTCAAGACTAAGAATTCTTATGTTTGATTTGATTTAGAATTCGGTTTTAATTTGGGTTGATTTTTGGGATTTAAATTATTAATGTTAGACTTCTAGGATAATTTCCTAAGAATTATGAAAATTTTCGGGGGTTTACAACCTACCCACCTTAAAGAAAGTTTTATCCTTAAAACTTGTTATGCGTAGGTAAATTTGTAGAACTTGATGAGAATTTGTATGTCGTATTTCATCAATATTCTTGATATTTGGAATCTTGTCTCACTTTTGTCTGTTGGAATTGTATTATGATTATGTCGTTTCCTTAGTCTTCATATATTTGATATTTCCATAAAAAGGGTTTGGAAGTTTATCGTGGTTTTAGTATTTCTTCTTTCATAATTTTTTTTATTTCTCGTTTATCTTTGGTGGTATTGGAATTTCGTTAATTTTGAGCGTTTAATATTCTATGTAATATAGCATATATAAAATCAATAAGATTTGGTTTTAGCGACTTTCAACATACACTTTACTTGACCTTCTTGAAGAGTTTCAAACTTAACCAACATGACAGATGACTGACGACTCGCTACTTGGCTTGACTCAATTTTTGAACTGATGACGACTCAATGTGATACGACACTGGTACATTCACTTAACAAAGGAAGGTTGTGAATTTGCTTTCCCATTCTTATGTGAGTATATATATGACATGTACGTATAAAATACGCAATGTTCATACTCATTCCATTTTTAAGGATATCGTTGTTTTATTAATTACGTGATCATCTTGATAAGGTTGGGATCAAGATGAAAAATTTGGAAATTGCCTGTTGGGATTTTATTATCATTGGTTCTAGCCTTTAAGCGGTGATAATTTAAGTTTTTGATGTACTTTGTTTTTGGTGCGTTCAGGGTAGATGACAATTGATTTTCTTTCTTCTTTTGATATGTACTAAATTTGCGACGATCATATATTTATTCATCCTGTATTAGGGGAGAAAGGTGATGATTACATAATCTATGATCATTACTGGCAAATTGTTCCTTTGGTCTTAGCGGTATAACAAGAAATTTATCTTCTATGGGTAACCTGGTATCGACTCGTATTCATGACTATCGTCCTCTTCCAATGTAGTGAATTCTATCTCTTTGTGGTCGGCTTCCTCGCAAACCCATTGTCCTTGTAAGTTGTACACATGTATTCCTTGTGGGGGTATCCCTGAGTATCTCCCGTTCCTGCTGTCATTTCCATTCCTTGTGTTATCCACATTTTTCTTCCTAGGGCACTGCTTGGCAATTTGTCCTAATTCCTTACAGATCAAACAGGTGGCAGAGGTTTTCTTTGGAGATCTTAGGATTTTGTGATTCGGACTTCCGTAGTAGTAACACTTGTGTTGTAGCTTGGGACACTGTCTTGGTTGATGTCCCTTTTTGCATTTCCAACGTTGCGTATCTAGTTTCTTTTTATCTTTCTTTCTACTCTGGTTGACTGATGTTTCGAGCTCATTGACTTTAAGGCTTAAGCTAGGTTCACTTATAGATTCTTCCTCAATTATAATGACATTTCCTTCCGTCCTTCTCCTTTTCTTAGCACCATCCACAATTCGTGCTCTTTCTACTAGTTCTCGAAAATCTTTGATGTTAAACTCTATCAACTTGATATGAAGGTCTTCTTCCAATCCCCCTAAGAACACCTGCCTCTTGAGTTCCTCGCTATTCTTATATGATCTAGGGGCATATTGCAACAGCCTATTAAACTCTGTTTCATATTGTTCAAGACTATGGCCTCCTTGAGAAATATTTAAGAAATCTGCACTATATTGGATTCTCAAGCTTCCAGGGAAAAAGTTCTCCAAGAATTCATGCTTAAATGTCTCCCATGTAATTGGTGGTAGCAGCTCCCTACTTTTGGATTCCCACCATATCCTTGCATTGAACCTCAGCATAAAAGTACCATATGTAAGCTGGAGGTGTTGCGGCACTTCAAAAGCATTGAAAGATCGCTCTATTTGGGCTAACCAATCATCTGCTTCATCCGATTTTCCAAAAGCTCCATCAAAATATCAATTGCACTTGATGAACTCTAGTAACATACTTTGATAAGGTCTTTGATAAGATCTCAAGGGGGTTACCAATTTTTTCACAATCTTTTTGGGTTTTCTGATTTTAAAGGAAAACATAAATAAATGATATGGATGATATTATTAGTCGATATGTGCCACGACTAACAAAAATCAAACTGGTTTGTGAATGGAATGACAAATCGATATAACTCACGATTTGTAAAAACTCTCACGAATTGCTAAAGGAATATAAAAATTCAATCAGCAAGAAGAATAAAGAAAATTATAATTCTCAATATTCATAACATGTATTGACAATCCTGTCAATTACAAGAGAGAACTCTCTCACATGAACTCACCAAAATAGAAATCAACTAAAACCTCCAAACCTCATAACCAAGGCTTAATATATAGCCTTTTACATACAAAGAAATTAAAGATATGTAACTGACAAAAATAAGTAACTGATTGTAACTGGCAAAGAAATTAAAGACATATAACTGACAAAGAAATTAAAAATGACAATTAACTGATAAATTACCGGAATGAAGCGTACCGAACCAAAAGCTCTGATACTAAACTGATAAATTGACCTTGATGCGTTCACATTATTCTCCCCTTCTTGGAAAAGATTCGACCTCGAATCTTGGCATTTAATCTAGATGGAACATCATGTGGAACATGCTGAATCTCCTGAAACTTTTGAGGCGACTTCTTTCTTTTCTTGGAAGACCTGCAAGGATACAAAATAAACTCCTTTGACCTTTAGCCCGAACATTTTCATATCTCTTCCTGTTGAACTTCAGCCAAAGTCATTAGAAGCATTAAGAATATCTGTCCATCTTTATGAATCTTGTAGGTGTTCTTATATCCATCATAGATAACTCGCCTATCATATTGCCATGGTCTACCCAGCAATATCTATGCACAATCCATAGGAGCTACATCACATGTTATTGTATCTTCATAATCTCCTATTGCAAAAGTAACCTGTGCCTGTTTATGAATATGTATCACATCTGGAGAACTCAACCATCGAAGGCTAAATGGCCTTGGATGTGGAATCACCTGCAGATTCATTCTCTTCACAAAATCTTGTGAAATCACATTAGCACAACTACCCCCATTCACAATCAATTTACAAATCTTCTCCTGAATCATACATCTGGCTTGGAATAATTTTTCCCTTTGTGTAGGATCTTTCTTGACTTGCAAATTAGAATTAGCAAATAGGTTGGCCTCCTTAACTGCCACAGATTCAACCTCAGCTACTTGCACTATGGATGAATTAACAACATTGACAGCTTTTTCCACCTTCCCTTCAGCCTGTGGTGTATCTATTACCAATACATCCACCTGTTCAACCCTCTTCCCTTAGTTAACAACATTCTTCAGATTATCTCCAACACCTTGTGCATCATGTTTTGTGGGGAAGTTTTCAGGAATAACCTCAACAGCCTTTCATTTTTCTCAATACTCACGTTATCAACAACTACCTGTTTTGGCTCAACTCTATCCACTTTTACCTCACCAACCCTTTTAGAATGAGACTTCTCCCTCTGTGATGTCAACCACTTCTAGACCACTCTCTTGACGACACCCATATCATGAACAACCTGATCCGTACTCATGGGTCGCAAAGTTGCAAAGTTATGTAATCAAGATTAATTCCTTTACATTAGTTAAGTTATGTCCATTTAAGCTACTACTAATTTTTTTTTTATTTATAATTTTTGCATACTATTTGTTTCACTATCTATGTAATCAAGATTAATTCCTTTACATTAGTTAAGGAATAAGAAGTAGAGTTTTATCTATTCTTGTAATATGTAAGTTAAAATTGCTTATTTTTAAAATTATATTTTATTCGAAGATTTTTGTATTTTTTTATTAAAATATTATTTTTTCCTTATCCCAATTAGTATGCGTGTTTTCTATAATTTAAAATCTTTTATTATTTATTCTTAAAATATAAATAATATTTTAATAAGAAAATCACCAATTTAGTACCTGAATATTAAAAAAAAACTTAATTAAGTATGAAATTATACTTTTTAAAATTTATATATATATAATTGACCTTTTGTTAAAGTTTAACTACTAAATTGGTTATTGCTGCTTCAATAAACCTAAGATCCTTCCAAACTCATTTCTTTTCTTTTTTTCCCGCCATTATTCTAAATGCACTTGACTCGTAATCGCTTAACCATATCCTTGTACTAATTGATTCTTATCCGGATGAAAAATCCGGTTCATTTCTAGCAACATTGCTCCAAATTCCAATGCTGACCAGACATGGGTTCACCCGTTCCAATGATCCTCGGGCGGACCGTATAAATCCTCCAATTCCTTAACCCGCCTTCTTCCCTCCTCCAAAAACCCATTTTACGTGCCTCCCTCTCTACTGAAATATATTCTACTATTACTCCGTACACACTCTGGCTCTCTCTCTCTCTGGACACACAACTCTCAACACGAAACCCTAATTCAAGCTTCTTCATATACCTGTATGTAATCTCTAAAACTCCTAAATTTTGTATCTTTTGCTTTTATTTATTATTCTCATGCTCAGACTTTGTTCATGGGTTATTTTTTTTTTTTTTTTTTATTCCTTTGATTTGCTCCGAAACTGCACCCTTTTGTGGCTTTTCCGGATCCAACACCCATTTAGAGTTTAATTTTTTTTAAAAAAATCATATATGTATAAAGCTTTCTTTCTCGGATGATCCGACCCGATTTTTCATAAAAAAATCGGGCTATGTCATACCATACCCTCTAATCGATCTTTCCGACCCTATATGAGTCTGCATTATGACCTCGGACTTAGGGTTTCATGAACAGAAAATGTTGATTAGGCTTTTCTCCTCCTTTTTAGTGCTGTTTTGTTTCCGTTCGTTAAATACTAATGTTGGTTGTGAGAAATTTTGTTCATACATTCCAAGACTAGCTTGTGTTAATTCGATTGAGAATTTAAATAGAATTTTCGTTCATGTTGCTTGGGTTGCTGTGTTTAAATATATATTATGAGCTATTGTTATATTATGAACCTATAAATGTGTTACTCTTGTGAGAAGATTTGTGATAACTGAATTTGAGGATGAATTAAATTTAAGCAATTGATTCTGGATTTATGAATAACTGTATATCTGTCATGAAAATTTGGCTTTTTGAGCAGGTGGTATAATGTTAGTTTTACTAGCTGCCTGGAATTGGAAATGGATATATATATATATATATATATGTATATTTAATTTCTCTTCATATGATGATGCTTGACTCTAAGATCGGTTGATAATATACTGTTGCAGCTGAACGCTTGTGCTTTCTGTGCCTGATCTTCTATAGTTCTCGTGTCTTGTTAGTATTCTGGAGTAATTCAGAATAATTAGCCCGTTATATTTGATCAGATAGATGCAGTCTTATCAACTTAAGTTTAACATTGTGTAAGCTCCATCTTGTGGGATAAGTCTATGAAACTGTAACAGAGAAGGTTCTTTATGAGTTTATACTCTCTCTCTCTCTCTCTCTCTTATTTTACTTGGGGGCATTCTTTAACAATAAATTTAATCCCTATTCCTGTACATACAATTCATGAATTCTTGTTAACTGCTTGTCAGTTGATTTATGGTTATTTCATATTCCTTTTTTCTTTATGGAGGGTGGTATAGGATTTGCAGGGTCATATGTTGTATGTTTAACATATATGGAACTTTGATCTATGAGGATGTTTGGCAGTTAGTGTCTCTTCTTTCACAATTCATATTACCTATGCTAAGCCAAGTTTTATTAATGACATTCAATTCTTTGATGCTATTTCCTTCAGTTCAAAGAGATTATATTGGATACTACACTTTGATAATCTTCTTTTCTTAATGAATTTAATATCTTCCTAGGCTTAATGACAACCTGTTTAATGGGTATTTTATGAAAAATATTAGTTTTCTAACTATTGAGAAAAGTAATTTACGTTTCTAATGGTGGTGCCCAAAAGATTGTCACACAGATTCATTTCCTCCCTTTTTCTTCATATGGAGTTATTTTTGAATCTTGTAATTTCTTGCTTATGCAACCAAAACATGAATGCATTGCCTTCTTGTCTTTTAATGTCAACCCATCAGTTATTACTTTTGAGTTTTATATACGTTCTTTCTTCTTCTTCTTCTCTTTCTGTTATTTTTTTTATTTTTTTTTTCCTTTATGATGGAATAACTCATCCCTAAGGTTAGTCTTCATGGCATGAATTCTTGGGAATGATGGAACAATTTCTTTGCAACACATGCAGATCTGTAGATTCTCATGGTTAATGCAATGGATTTGTCAGATGCAGTCATTGTCAATACCAGTAGACTAAAATCTGTTGTATGGAATGACTTTGATCGGCTAAAGAAAGGTGAGACCTATGTGGCTATATGTAGGCATTGCAAAAAGCGGCTGAGTGGATCAAGTACTAGTGGGACATCTCATCTAAGGAACCATTTAATTAGGTGTCAGAGAACTTCTAATCCCACTAGTAATGACATTAGTCAGTATTTTTCCCCAAGGGACAAGAAAAGGGAGCGACCTCTGGCCCTTACGAATTTTAGTTATAATCAGGAACAGAGAAAGGATGAAGGATTAGGAGTTGTGAACATAAAATTTGAGCCAGACCAGATGAAGGATGACTCTGTGAATCCCATGGTTAGTACATTTGATCAAAGGAGGAGTCAATTTGATCTTGCTCGTATGATCATTTTACATGGCTATCCATTAACTATGGTTGAACATGTTGGGTTCAAGGTGTTTGTCAAGAACTTACAGCCACTTTTTGAGCTTGTAACCTATAACAAAGTTGAGGCAGATTGCCTTGAAATTTATGAGAAAGAGAAGCAAAAGGTGTTTGAACTATTGGATAAATTGCCTGGTAAAATTAGCATCAGTGCTTATTTGTGGGCTACTTCAGATGACATCCAATACTTTTGCTTGAAAGCACACTTCATTGATGAATCCTGGCAACTGAAGAAGAAAATATTGAGCTTTTTGATGGTGGATTCTTCACATACTGACGATATGCAAGCAGATGCAATAATGACATCTTTAATGGACTGGGATATCGATCGGAAGTTGTTCTCCATGACAGTTGAGGGTAGTTCCTGCACTATTGTTTCTAGAATTAAAGATCGATTGTCCCAGAATAGGTTTCTTTTTGGTGATGGCCAACTTTTTTATGTGCGCTGTGCAGCCAGTTATAAACCAGATGGTCCAAGAAGCAGTGGAATCATTGCAAGATGTCATTCACAAGATTAGGGGAAGTATTCATTATATCAAAAGTTCACAAGCTGCAGAAGAGAGGTTCAACAGAATGGTACAGCAATTGAGTATGGACACCCAAAAGTGCTTGCTTCTGGACAATAAACTCCGTTGGGACTCGACTTATCGAATGCTTGAAGTTGCCTTAAAGTATAAGGGTGCATTTCTACTTCTTCGAGAAGAGGATCCATTATTTACATGTCTTGATGATGAAGAGTGGGAAAGAGTTGGTGCACTTGCACACATCTTGTATGCCTTTCTGGAGATTATTTCTGATGTCACTAGAAGCAAGTATTCAACTGCAAATGTCTATTTTCCCTTGATTTGTGATCTTCACTTAAAGTTTATCGAATGGTCTAAAAGTTCAGATAATTATCTCAGTTCTTTTGCTATAGAGTTAAGACAGAAATTTGATGACTACTGGGAGAGATGTAGCCTGGGACTGGCTGTTGCAGTTTTCTTGGACCCCCGGTTTAAAATGAAATTAGTGGAGTATTACTTTCCTCAAATCTATGGAAGTGAAGCCTCGGCTCACATAAATGGTGTTCTCAACTGTATCAAGGCACTTTACAATGAGCACTCTATAGGTTCTCCATTAGCATCTGGTCCTATGTCCCCAGCTAATGGGAATGAAGCCAAGGACAGGTTGGTTGGATTCGACAAGTACCTTCATGAAACATCTCTAAATGAATCTGTGAAATCAGATCTTGTCAAGTATCTTGAAGAGCCACTCTTCCCACGTACTGTTGATTTTAATGTATTAAATTGGTGGAAAGTCCATGCTCCAAGGTACCCTATTCTGTCTATGATGGTCCGAAATGTACTGGCAATTCAAATGTCCAATGTTCTGTCCCAGACTGTATTCTATACAGGCAGTAGAGTGCTTGATCGGAATCATGGTTCTCTTGGGCCATCTACTTTGCAAGCATTGATGTGTTCCCAGGATTGGATACAGAGTGAACTAGAAAGTTGACTTTGACTAACCCTGATATTTTATGTACATTGGTTTTCTTTTGAGTTTGAGAAGCTGTGGTCGCCTGGCTTTGGTACCGCTTTGATGCACAGGAAAGTTTTATGATTTTCAAATAAGATCACTGTTTATTGTGTGCTGACATTTTTCAAAGTGGTGCCTCTGTTATTAATTGTAGGAGCTTGCGAGCGGCTGGAACTGCACATGGGCAGAGATCGGAGGGAAATCGAACGTCTTTTCTGCTCTCGTTGCAGGCCATGATGGAGTAGGATGCGTCTAGTATACCCTAGGCAAAAATGTTGTCCATTCAGTTTTATTTGAATCAATGACGCATGCACAGGCACATGAACATGTGGGACATTGGTTCATATTGGAGGACCTAATAACGTTGGATGCTTAGTCGATAATTGGATTTTTCCTCTGTTCTTTTTTTTGCCCTTTTATAGATATTTTGTTCCCGTGTCCGTAAATCAACTCAGTAAGCATTTAGATACTTAGGTCGAAAAAAATGACTCATACATGCAACGAAAAAAAAAAAAAAAAAGAGAGAATTTCTTTGTAGGTGTTATGCTCTATACTTATGTAGGTATTAATAAAATTTCACACACAAAAGTAATGGGAAGCATGTCTTGTAGCCATGCTACATATATCAAAACAGATCTAGTGAGCAATACTTAATCTTTTTTGAAACTTGAGTAATACTTAATGGTTATTGGTTCTTAAATATGTCGATGGTTGCCATGAATAGATAGATGCATGGTTTGGTATCTAATTGAAAATCGAACCAGCATTGTTATCAGTGGTAACAGAATTGAAATTGGATTGAATGTTAAGAGATTGTTGGTTTTTTGGTTTTTAGGTGGTTCTTCAGCCTAGAACCAGTGGAATTAGCGATTCTAACTAGATACACTGAAAAAAATTAAGAAAATTAAAAAAAATAATATTTAAAATATTTTATATAAATAGTAAAATTTATTACTTCTTCATAATATTTAATATGTTGTTTTAATAAGACAAATAAATATGAAATTATTTTAGGTATTGTAATTATTTTTTTACTCTAGATAATTTTGCTATCTTATATTATTAATTATAAATGATATCGAAAGTGTTTGCATACAAATAAATATGCATTCTAAATAAATTTAAAAAAATTTGATTAAATAGTCTAACACTCTTAGATCCAATAATTATTTGAGTTAAAATTTTATTTTATTAAAAAATAAATAAATTTATTTATTTTTTAATTTTTTGTCGTAAAAAAAAAAGCAGTTTTGCGGTTTCAAAACCGGAATAGGGAACCAGCAGTTTTATAGAATTGAACGAGAACTGTGGGAGATAGTTATGATTCCTCAAAGACTTAAAACCAGCTGTTCCGGTTCTGGTTCGGTTTGGTTTCAAAATCGTGCTCATGTCTAGCCACAAACATACTCAATGAGCAAGTAAATGAGTTGAGGAATTCTTTGAAGATGTAAAATTTCCTTTTTAGGCATGACTTAATATTCTTATGTCAAATTGATTACTTTTTATTTGAACCTTTTAAAAGGTAAAAAAAAAAAAAAAAAAAAAAATAGGTAGACGAATGTTACTTTTTAATACATCATGTGGAAAAGTAATTACATCATTATAAGTGTCTATAGATTTCTTGGCATGTTTGGTTGATTTGATAAAGAAGGAATAGTATAGTTATACCTATTTTATAGGGGTTTTTTTTGTTACATTTAATTTGCATAATTAGTTAATCTACCATGGGATTCTATATGACGTGTCAATTCATTAGTTGGTAAAGGGTATGTTGGTGTCATTAGCTTGAAACTGGAAGAAGGCTTTAGAATGTTTAGGTTTGATTGTTGGGCTTGCAAGGCAAAGGCTTGCAAAATAAATCATGATTGGTGGTATTGTTAATGGTGCATTGAATGTTATCTAACATGGCCACTTCAACTCTTAAGTTAGATTTGTATTTCCAACGTCCAAAAGAAAACTTAAGCGTTATCAGGGACAAGGGTCATTAATGCACAAATCCATATCTAACCATTTCCTCTAATGAAGACAGTAAAGCTGCAATTATGGATAGCGTATCGAGTGACTTGGCTCGGGGTAACCGAGTGCTTAACTTAGGAGACTTGTCATACCCCAAAAAAGGGCCTAGAAGGATCAGCTTGTAGATAGCATATCAAATATTCATCCAAAATATGATAACTGTTTTGCAAGTCAAAGTTTTGCAAAACTCTATTTAATATTTGCTGTATAAGTTTTAATTACATAAAAACAATTTAATAGATAAGGAAATACAAATTCCTATAATCCACCAAAACCGTAAAGAATTGGTATCTCCCACCGAACAGTAAAAGAGAATAGATCATATATATTACAAAGCCTTTAACTGTTCTTAATCTAACCAATCTATTCTAAGCCTATCACATCTAATACAAAACAAAATAACTTATTTACAAAACATACGAATTCTATTCTAAGCTAATCTTCAAATCTCCAAAGTCTTCACACTCTCTTAGCCCATTCTTGTCTTAAGATAAACTTGCATAAAACTATGGGGGTGTGAGCTTCTCTATAGCTCAGTAAACAACAAGACTAAATCACACAATAAACAAATGCCAAACAAATTTTATTAACAAACATATGCAATGCTACACTCAAACATATGCTTTGCATAGTATGGATGACCGAAATTCAAACTAATGGAGATTTACGCCCTCTCTTGGGGGTTGAAGGATCAACTCAAGTAATTCATGCCCTGAAGAAACAAAGGACTAAGGAGGGAGAAATTCTTTTCATTCTTATTTATATATACATATACATAACACAATTTCCACTTCACTTTAGAATAGAGAAACTCCACTAAGTATTAACATTTCTTATCGACACCATAGGTGACATTCTTCGCTGCCTGTTTAGTTCCTATGAAATCGAGAGAACAGTGATAACCTTTCTTGTAGAAACAGATATCAATTTTTTTTTACTGGAAAAACTCAAAGTTATCATAGAACCGAAATGCTAATACATGATGTGAGTACCATGCTAATGCAAATTATGTTGTCATGCAAGGCATAATCGTTTAATTAAATAGTCTGATAATATTAAGTCCATTATTTAAAACAACTAATCAATTAGGAAACATTCATCAATAACAGCAACAACTCAATCATTACAATCAATGTGTGATTACTTTTATTTTAGTAAGTTATCAACCAAGACAATCACCAGACAACAAACAAATTCCCAATCCCCACACACGACCGGTTATGTTTATATTAATACATGTGCAACTACATTACAAATACAAACAAAGTGATAAGGTTATTGTTACCCACCTGATATCTAAGATAAGCCTTAACAATCCTCTAAGGAAAACCAAATCATCCCCACCATCAACATCCCACCATTATCAACATCATCATTAGCATCAAATCATCATTACCCTTCATATAAGAAAACCAAATAGAAATAGAACATTGGCTAAGGCTATAACAGAGAATACTCCAAAAGCACAACACTTATTTGAGAGTTTTTAAAATCAATTTAAAGCCCTAATTTGATCAAACACTAAGTAGGAACCCCGTCATGGCTGTGAAGATCACCTTGCCAAAATATGGACAGTTCTCCATTATCTGTCAAAGTGTTTCTTTCCTCTTTGATTATAGTCATTTTTACAAGAAGGTTAACCAAACATACATATACTACAATACTCATATTTAAAGCAATCAAACATTTAAAACAACATGCTTTGTCACGCCTTAAAGGATACCCTAGACGTGGCAGTCTGCCACATATGATATTAAAACTTAAGAATCACTTTCCAAAGTCATGAGAAAGCTTCAATACTATATGTAAGGCGTCTATCACAACAATAGGAGACACCGGTGGGATGTGTAATTCAAGATAGTAAATATATCATACAATAAATCTAAATAAATATCTAACTTCAACATTATAATAATATAGTCCTTACATCATCTTAGGGGCATTCCCTCGATAAATCTCCAAACAACATAATATCAGCTTAGTTTCTCGTATATAGAAGCATTATTAGAACCAAAAATGTATTAAAGGAAATATTTTCTAAGATCTTCAAAAGGATTTCCAAAATCTTTCCAAAACATAATCTAACTCGGGTATATGAAGTCCTCGGGCATAAGAGATATCGATCCTGCTTCAATAAAAGTCTATCGGGGTATAAGCATAACTAGCTTAGTGAGAATATTCTTGAATTAACGTACGTGCATCAATAGTTTCAAACAAGTTATTAAACAAGTATATGAATGCATCAAGCAAGTAAGCAAGCAATACATATGATCTACCGAAAATCATATGTTTTGAATGGATTTACCCCTCCATTCGGTGGTTAGGTGTTTCTAGCTCTTTAAAACCCATCTTTGTAATCCAACTTATGTAGTTTATTTCTGGCTCCTATTCGCCCATCTAGCAGACTTATGGCTCCTGCAAACCCCACTACTATACTCTTATCCCATCGAATATAATAGCTAATGAAATGAAACTAGCTACATAATATGCATGAATCAATTAATATATAACTCAAAATATGTAATTAAGGTACTTTAAGGTGATCACAGAATTGCAGACACTCTAGCATGGTAATAATAAAACACAATTTGATTAATAACAATTCATGTCCCGATATACTTAGTATTCTTTCGACCAATGTTATCATACAAAATTCATTTTCATCTTTTCTTACTTTTAGCGCTTTTAGCTACAAGCGCAAACAAGTACGAAAAAGGTAGAAAATAAACTCACTCCACCATCCTTGCTACATTCTTTACTTGTAATGGTCCTCCGAATATGGATCCTCCCAAACTTTATTACCTAAACGAAAAAAAATACCCAAAATGAATATTTCGTGGAAATTCTATTCTAGCATTTGTGTCAAAATTTTGATAGAAGGAAATTTCAACCTAAAATGGCCATAACTTGCTCATTTTAACTTGGAATTTCGCATATTATATATCGTTTTTTACCCACTCGAAAAGATCTATCCATTTATAAGGTTATTTTTGTCATATAAAGCCATTTAGGTTGCAAATCACTATAGTACATAATAGTTACGAATTTCATAGTCATCAAAATATGATTTTCCAAACTTTTCTTTACTAAAAAATCCTTAAGCAAAATATATGGATATTTATATAGTTGAAAAATCCTTTAAACCAATATTTATACTCATATTGCATGCATGATTTTTATAGTGTTGTCTCAATATTGATTTTTTCACAAAAAAATTGGTCTTTAAGAGTTTTTTTTTTTTTTTTTTTTTTAAAGATGAAACTTTGAAAATTTCTCCTTTTTGAATTGCTAGAAGGAAAACTAAAATATACTTAGATTGTTATGAGTGAGTATTTTTCTATTATAATTTTATTTCCTAATTTTTCAAAAGCAATTTAATTTCCAAAAATTTGGTTCTTTAAGTTATCTACCAACTTTGAAGTGTATAGGTAGTAAGAAGTTATGTAAAAAGTTGTATTGGAAAAGAAAAGTGTAAGAAATAGGTGTATAGGTAGTAAGAAAAAATATAGATAGTGAAATAGTAATGAATAGTAGAAATAGTACTATGAATAGTAGACTAGACAAAAAAATACCGGTAGTAATAAACATACGCGTAAACAAGCTATATCTTATATTTTTAGTTATCGAAAAATTATGAAACTGACATTTTTGAAATCGTCGCATAATTACGAGTTTGTTGGTGTTGTCGAAATATTTTTAGCATGGTGGTCCCGGGTATGGTTTTCTAAAACTGATCATGTTTGAATCCGAAAGACACTAGAAATAGGCGTATTTGATATTTTTTATAGCTCCTTATATTATTACGAACTATTGTAAGCCATTAACTTAATTCCGTTGTCCAGGGTTTGAGAGCGTGGAATTGCCGGAGTTGAAACTGCTAGATTGTCTTGATCTTTGTTGACTTTTGAAACTTCAGTTTGACTAGAGTTAGGGTTTAATCCAATTTTACCTTAGAAATTGAGGGCTTTACATTAGGGATTGGATAGATAAATCGTCTCATGTTTGGGTTTTGAGTCGAACGATGATTGAATCTTCTATTTTTCGTTTTTGAAGATTCTCTTTTGAAATCACGTAATCGATATTGTTTAAGGTTCGGGTTCAACTTGGGTCAGTTTTTAGGGTTTTGATTCGGTATTCCAAAACCATTCTCTAAGAATTACGAAAAATTCGGGGGTTTACATGCTTCCTTTATGAAAATAAGTTCAACATACTATTATTACCTCTAGTCCATTTAGTCATTGACTGTATATGGATTTAACTTAATCACCTAATCCAATTATTAAGTTATATTCATTAATCTCTCTAATTCATTATTATGTATTTATTAAGACCTTAATCAACTTAAATATCTTATTTCAAATGAATTTCATTTTTGCTTCTTTTAGTCCTTTAAGTTAACATAGCTTTAAGTTTATTAATTAATTTACTTTATATCTAAATTCCACATTAAGCCTTGTTTAGTTACTAAGTTGTAATCATTCATCTCATTAAGACAATATTATATATTTTACTAAATTTTCACTTAAGCTAGATCAGTTCAACTTATATTGATTTGTTAAGCTATATTGAACCTAAATTTATTAATTAAGTTCATTTCATAAACTTAAGTCTATGTTTAATCCTAGCCAAGTTGAATCCACTTAATCACTTTAGTTCATTTTAGCTCATTAAAGTTCATTAAACCAAATGGACTTAAATTTCTCACTTAAGCTCGTTTTATGCTTGAAAATCATATTGACTTAACTCAATTCTAAATCCATTAATTCGAAATCCACTAATACATCATATCAATCATACAATACTCCTTTTAATCCATTAATTAATTAATTAATTCTTTTTTAAACTGGGTAGAGTAAGGTGCCCTACCTCTTGTATGGGCGCAAGCACGGCCGTGCTGATTGGAAGCACATTACAGCCCTTACTACGGCCTCCAAACACCCCATTTGCAACCAGACTTCATCCCAAACGCCACAACAGCCCTCTAAATGCCCCCGTTTAGATTTCCTCTATCTTTCACGCCCTTTTTTGCTTCTTTACGCTTTTTTATCAACTTATACATCTCTTACTTCAATCAAAACATCATAAAAAGCAACATATAATTAAATTTCATTACTTCTAATACTTTTATACTCATCTAACAACATTAAACACCATCAAACTCTTCCATCAAACCCCATATCAACTATTCATCATCTTCCTCACTAACCCAACATGCATCCATCATCAGATCAACACATACAAACATAATTAACAATTAAAACAAAGAAAGAAGTGAAACTTATCTCTTTTAGGCAACTCAAACTTCTTGATTTCTCTTTATCTCTACTTTTCCCAAGTTCTTAAGCTTGTTTATGCATGATTTCCATCATTGATCTTGTTTCCCAATTCATTTTCTTCCAAAATCTTGTTTAGTTTTGAGATTTGGAGT
Source organism: Combretum micranthum (assembly GCA_024138025.1). NCBI lineage: Eukaryota > Viridiplantae > Streptophyta > Magnoliopsida > Myrtales > Combretaceae > Combretum > Combretum micranthum. The sequence continues at coordinate 18,422 of JAMXBD010003544.1, forward strand.
GGAGTTTAAAGGAAAAAGAAGAGATGAAGAGAGGAAGAATGATGGAGTCATGGACATAAGGTCAATAGTAGATCCACTTGTGATGGCACCTGGACCGGCTTCAAGTACTTAGGCTAAAAGATTCAAGGAAGTAGTCAACGGGTTGATTCAAAAGGTTCAAGAGGAGGAGATACATTTGCACACCATCCATAATAAATCCAAACTGATCAACATCATTAAGGCGAGTTCGAGAATGAATCAAGACAGGTTTAAAGCGGATTGGATCAAAGCTGGCTAGGAACACCACCAGCCTACATTTTAGGCCGCCGACCTACACACAAAATAAGCCAGCCTTGAAAACGTGAGCATCGGATGACCTTTGTTGAGCATCGGCCAAACATCGCCAGCCTTTATGGTCTACGCTGGTGGCGTAGGGGTTTAAGCCGCCAAATGAAAGATCGTGTTGAATTTTAATTTGTAATTGTAAAGGCTGCCAACTTTCTTTTATGACCACCAGCTTATCCTATGTGACGAATTGTCTTTTGGTTTCGTTGTTATTTATTTATAAATACTCTATGGTTTGTATTACAAAGACAGATCATTTTGAATGAAAATTAAGTGAATTTCTCTTAGGTTCTTGACTAAACTATTTCTAAACTTATTGGATCTAATATGTGGCGTTCAATCTTCGACTTATCAATCGAAATCTCCACCTTCAATTGTGGCGTTTATGACTTATACCAAGGTTCTTGCCTCTTTATAGACAATGGGTTAAGGTTTTCATACAAACTAGAACGATCTTGGGAATTGAATCGAACATATTGGTATCGGGTTTCATCAGCTATTGGTGTCGTTCATATCAGTTTAGTATCAAAGCTAAAGGAGTTAAAGGAACAATTATAGGAACTTTTGGATCAAGGATTCGTAAGGCCAAGTGTGTCATCATGGGGTATACCAGTTTTGTTTATTAAGAAGAAAGATGGAACAATGAGGTTATGTGTGGACTATCGAGAGCTAAACAAAGTCGCAATCAAGAATAGGTATCCACTCCTTGGGATTGATGATCTGTTTAACCAACTACAACGAGTTAGTGTGTTTTGAAGGATTGATCTTCGATTGGGATACCATCAGTTAAGGGTTAAGCTTGGAGATATACCTATAACGACATTCCGATCTCAATATGGACATTATGAATTCTTGGTGATGTCATTTGGATTAACAAATGCTCCTACTGCATTCATGGATTTGATGAATCGAGTGTATAAGCCTTTATTAGATAAGTGTGTTATAGTTTTTATTATGATATCCTTATCTACTCGAAAATGCACAAGCAACATGATGAACAATTGCGCATGGAATTACAAACCTTAAGAGAACACAAGTCATATGCCAAGTTTTCCAAGTGAGATTTTTGGTTGGATAAGATTTCATTCTTGGGACATGGTATCAGGAGAGGGTATATCTGTGGACCCTGAAAAGATAAAAGCCGTAATGGATTGGAAACTCCAGATAGTAACAGAAATAAGAAGCTTTTTGGGTCTGGCTGGGTATTATAGGAAGTTTTTAAGGATTTTCCAAGATAGCTAAACCCTTGACCCAATTAACCCAAAAGAATGAAAAGTTTATATGGACGGAAAGAGGACCAAAGCTTTCAAGAACTTAAGCAAAGATTTGTTTTCCGCTCCGATTTTGGTACTACTAAATCTTGAGAAGCCCTATACAGTTCATAGCGATGCATCGAGAAATGATATCGGATGCGTACTCATGCAAGAGGGGAAAGTGATTGCTTACTTCAAGAAAACTAAGGCCACACGAACAGCATTACCCTACACATGATTTGGAACTAGCCACAGTGGTGTTCGCTTTAAAGATATGGCAACACTACCTTATAGGCAAAGGTGTGAGATCTATACTGATCACAAGAGCCTTAAGTATTTGTTCACACAAAAGGAGATGAACATGAGACAAAGGAGATGGCTCGAGTTAATCAAGGATTACGACTTAGGGATTAATTATTGCCCGGGGAGAGTGAATGCGGTTGTTGGTGCTTTAAGTCGTAAGAATCATGGAGAAGTAGCAGCCTTGCTCACCGACCAAAAGGAATTAGTGAAGGAATTTGAAAGGTTAAGTATTAAGTTCACAGGAGGAGATAGTGAGATGGAAAGCAAATTTGGTGATGGCCCACTTTAGTGGAAAGAATCAAGGAAGCTTAGCGTTACGATGAGAAATACAAAGAATAAAGAGGAAAATTCAAGAAGGAAAATATACTGACTTCACGTTAGACGAGGATGTAATAAGAATGAAGGGATGACTATGTGTACCAAATGATGAGGAGATGCGAAAGGAGCTCATGAGTGAAGCTCACAATTCGGGTATACGGTACATCAGGGAGGAACAAAAATGTACCAAGATCTCAAGGGACATTACTGGTGGAAAGGAATGAAACATGACATAGCCGAATTTGTGTTGAAATGTCCGATTTTCCAGCAAGTAAAAGTAGAACCAAAGGCCGGGAGGATTGTTGAAACCGTTGGCTGACCGGAATGGAAGTGAGATCAGATTTCCATGGATTTGTGTGGATTGCCGAAAACACCAGTAGGGCATGATGCTATATGGGTTTGAGTAATCGTTAACCAAGTCCGCTCACTTCACCAATAAGTATTGACATATTCTATGGATAAATGGTAAAGCTCTACATTAAGGAAGTCATTCGTCTACATGGAGTACCAGCTGGGTTACATCAGATCGGGACCCAAGGTTTATATCTAAGTTTTGGGGAAGCATGCAAAAGTGTAAGGGACTAAGTTGCACTTCAGTACAGCATATCATCCTCAGACCAATGGACAGTTTAAGCGAACCATACAAACCCTGCAGGATATGCTTCGCATGTGTGATGGAGTTTAAAGGAAGTTGGGAGCACACTTACCCTTAGTAGAGTTTCTTACAACAACAATTATCACTCGACGATTAAAATGACACCCTATGAAGCATTATATGGACGAAAGTGTAGATTCCTATTATTTTGGGATGATGTGGAGAAATTGGTTCTTGGACCGAATCTTATACAAGATGCCGCTGATAAGGTACGAGTTATCCGACAACGAATGAAGGAGGCTCAAGATCGACAAAAGAGTTGGGTAGATCTAAAAAGGAGAGTTCTTGAGTTTCAGATAGGAGATCATGTGTACTTAAAGGTAAATCCTATCAACAGTATCCACCGGATCCACTCACAAGGGAAGTTGAGCGCTCGGTATATTAGTCCCTTTGAAATACTTGAGCAAGTTAGGGAATTGGCGTACCGCCTTGCTTTACCACCAAATCTGTCTAGGGTACACAATGTTCTTCACGTCTCTATTCTTCGAAAGCATATATCTCACCCGGATCAAGTTGTGGAATTGGAACCGGTATTGTTAAAAGAGAACCTCACTTATAAAGAGCACTCGGTACAAATTCTAGATCGAAAGGTTCAAAAATTGAGAGATAAGGAAATCAAATATGTTAAGGTTCTTTGGAAGAATCACTCATACGATGAGGTAACTTGGGAGGCCGAAAATGAGATGCGACAGAAATACCCCAATTTGTTTAAGGAATCAGGTACACGCTTCAAGTTTTGAGGAAAAAACTTTTTTTAAGGGGGGTGGGTTATAAGCCCTAATTTTTAGGGTAATATCGAGTTCATACCCTAAACTGAAAAGTCAACTGAAGACCCTAAGTCAACAAATTCCCAGGGAACCCTAGTAGCTTAGATTCGGCAATCCCGTGTTCTTAAACCAAGAAGTCGAAATACGAGTGAAGGGTGTAGTTTGGTTTGTAATAATACTAGGATCCATAAAAGGATAAGATTAGCGAATTTTCTATTTATTTCGAACTCGATCGGATACAGATTTTGAAAAAATGTGTCCCTAGGCTCGAGATATTAAATATATGATATTAATATTGTTAGACTCGTAATTTCATAAGATTTTCAAATATATCAGGTTATTATAATTTTCGGGTTATAAAAGTTATAGAAGAAAAATGAGCATTATGCTCGACAGGCCAATAAGGTCGTGTGAAGATTATCTTCCAACCGGGAGATTGGGGTGGGTGGGGTTTGCAAAAGGAGAGACTTGCTTAGAGAAAGACTAAGTTGCACTATAGGGAAGATGGACATTCTCAAGTGTTGGAGCACATTAATGACAATGCTTACAAGATCAATTACCAAGTCATTATGGTAATGTAAGGTGCTACCTTTAATGTTGTTGATCTCTCTTTATATGATGTAGGTGATTTGAGGATGAATCTTTTCGAGAAGGAGGGAATGATGGGGATCAACTAGCATCGAGTCTTTAAGAAACAAAGTCCAATGATCCATTGCATGGTATTGGAGGACCAATGATACAAGCAAGAGCTAAGCGAATGAGAGAAGCTTTGCACGGTTTAGTGATGAAGTTGGAAGAGAAGGAGTCAAGCTTCACCAAGGAAGAACTGACATTAATTCACATCATTCAAGCTTCCAAAGAGGTGGTCCAAGGTATGGAGAACCGGTCTTGAAGGCCTTGAAATTGTTTTTTAATTTTAGGTCGCTTCTTTTCATTAACTTTAGGTCGTGTCTTTTCATTAATTTCAGGTCGTGTCTTTTTATTAATTTTAGGTCACGTTTTTTCATTAATTTTAGGTTGTGTCTTTTCATCATTAGGTTTTTATGTAAGCCTATAAATAGAGGCTCCATCTTATGTATTGAGCATATTATTATTATTGAATGAAAACACATTTCTTGAGAGTACTCTCTCTTTTTGTTCTTTGCGAAAGAACTCCTTTTGATTTCTTCAATCTAAATGCGTGGGGAAATCACCTAGATAACTTAGGTTTCAATCAACAAGTTTGGTTTGGGTCTTGTTCCGAATTCATCACTTATTCAAGACGATCCTTTGGGGATTCGATTTCCACAACGATCATAGGGTTCTAGGTTTAATATACCTAGGATTCTTCATTAGGTGGCATATCCTCATCTCCATTATCCTCTTCAGTCTCAACTCACCATCATCGTGCAAAATCATCACGCGTTTGTTTGGACATTGACTAGCAATGTGACCCCTGCCTTGGCATTTAAAGCATTTAATATCTCGATTTCTAGAATTAGAAGAATCGGATTTACCTTGATTTGCCGAGTTGGTCACTTCTTGCTTATGCTCAAACTTCGACTTAGTAACCGGTTACTTCTCCTCCTTCCATAACTAGATTTCAATGGCCATGTGTACCATATCATCCAACTCAACATCGTGCTGCAATTCTACTACATTCTGAATGTCCCTATTCAACCCAGCTAAAAATCTTGCCATCTGGACTCACGATCCTCCTCCACATTCGCCTAATCATTGCCACCCCCTTCTTCGTTGTGGTACTCCTCTACACTCCTATTACCCTGCTTAAGATTCTATACAACCTATTATACAACTCCATATAGAAATAAGAGGGCACAAACTGCTTCCTTCACTCTCTTCATCTCTTCCCGTAGCTATTGGTGGCTCCCTATTCCTTCTCTATTCAACAAAAACTATAGCATAGTCTGAAAACTCAATGCTACCCATTTTACTTTCTTAGCTTTAGAATAATTATTTAATTGAACAACACTCCCCTTCTCTCCCACTCATGATAGGCCTTCGGGATCATTCTTTCCCTAAAAAGAAGGATCTTCATCTTTATGTTTCCTAGGTAGTCATCGTCCTGGTTCCTTCTCCTCTATATCTACCTCCCATATTGCCTATTGCTATCCACAGAGCCCCTCTTATACTCCTCTTCAGGTCCCATACCTTCATAGTCCTCCTGTAACCACACTCCTCACCTAGGAAATCTCCTCTCTCCTTTGTGCGAGTGGAGCACTCCTAGACTGTTTTAAGCTATTCTCTACCTTTTCATTAAGGTCCTCCATTCATTCCCTAAACACTTTCTCATCTCAGCTGTAAATGCTCCAGAATCATATGGTGTCTGCTTCCCTTTCTCACCTACAGATGTGTCATACTGAGACATATTTCTTACCTGCAAGAAATAATGTTAGTAATAAAAAAATCCTCACAGATCTCTCTATAAGCTTTGGAAAATTTCAGTAATAATTCCAAAATAAACATTTAAAATAAACCTTGAAAATGACTCCCAATTAAAACTGAACTTCAACTAACCCGAAATCTAAAATAGATCCAGAAATTTCTTAATCTTGAACAAAGAGAAAATCCTTAAAAAGTAACATAAGAACTTAATAGTTTCCAAATCCAAAGCCACTACGTGTAACGACTCTACGCCTAACCCTGACTGGTAAAATTGGGTAATATAGAACCTAAAAACAATTTATTAAACAGTAAGTAACGATAAACCTTCAGCTATAAAACCTGATTTAAGAATTCCGAAAACGTTAAGAGATATAAAATACCTACGAAAATAAAATAATGAATAAATACTCTCAAACTAAATACATTGTATAAATATAAAACATTAGCTTCCAAGTTGGCAACAATCTATACCGAAAAACCGAAGCCAACAATTCCCGAGAAACCTTAGTAGATTCAACCCGCAATCCCGTAATCCTACACCAGGGAATCGTAATATGAGCAAAGAGTGTAGTTTTGGTTGCAATAATACTAGAACGCTTTAAAATGTAAGAATAGCGAGTTTTCTATCTATTTCAAACCCGGTCGAGTACAGACTTCGAAAAGCGTGCCTCGGGATTCGAAACATTAGATATATGATATTAGTACTATTAGGCTCGTAAATTTATAAGGATTCCAAGTACCTCAGTTGTACTAATTTTGGATTACTTGTAAACCCAGTTTTTCTAGTAACCGAGTAAACTCCATGAATCGGAAACCAAAACCCTAAATAGGATTAGTACAAGCAACCTAGGAACCCTAGGTCCGACTTTTCTTCGATTTCTATATATAAGAACCTCTATAGAATAATTTAATGTGAATTATTGTTTTAAAGCATATTTCAAACCATTGAAAGTTTTAATTTCAGAAAAATTTCTATTCCGTGCCTTCCTGAGCTCCATTACGGAAAAGCGAGTTCCGGGACTATAAACTCAAAAAAATATTCCGAAATATTCATTAGAACCGAAATTTTATAAGGATTTCAAAAATATAAATTTTATAATTTTCCGGGCTATAAAAATTATAGTTATAGCCTTTTTCCTGTATTTTCTTTACTACCGGTAAATTAGATGTCTTGTCTACTATTTACCACTATTCACAAGTACAACCTACACTACACACTCCCCATGCCCTAGTCTTACATCCTTACAACTACTCATTATATTTTCTTTTCCAAGAAAATTTTGTTTCTACTAACTTATTACTTTTATTACATAAAATTACAAATTCAAACAAAACTAAATCACTTCCTCTCTCTCCCCTCTAGTGGCCGACGCAAACACCCCACACCACCCCACCGCCCTCCCCCACAAATTTTCCGCTCTATTTGTTTTATTTTTCCTCTTTTAATACAAACAAACCCTAATATACTTAATATATAAGCTCATTTTCATTCTCTCTCTTCATTTTTACTCTTCCAAAATTTTTACAAAGTGAAAAACTCCCTTTTCTCCCTCCTTGCCGTGACACTCACCCTTCCTCATACACACACTCAAGTTCCATTTCTTCTTCATTTCTTCATCAAATCTCTCCTTAGGTGATGATTTTTAGCTTTACTACTACATAATCTTGTAATGGCAAGACTATTCTTATGTGTTTTCACTTTAAATCCCCATAAGCAAATGCTAGGGATAAGAAAACACTAATACATGAATATCAAGCTATCACAAGAGTAGATCTTGTGTTTGATGAGCTTTTGTTGAAATATTATCATGTTCATGCATGTAAAAGTAGAGATCTTGCATAGAAAATATGTGTTCATGCCTTTAAACTCATTTTCATGCACTATAAGTAGTAGATCTAGCATTTAGACACCCATATTTTTCTTGACATTCATGTTCATATGGATATTTTGTGTTTTCATGCATTAATATTCATAAAGGTTTAGTCTTGTATATATAAATGTGATAGTTGGTAGATCTTTATGAAATAAGACAAAGAACTTAAAAAGAAAAGGTTTTTGTTAGAAATGTTCAAAAGAAAATTGGTATGATTTTCAAGACCTATTTTAAAAACCCTTGTAACCACCTTGAAACTCATATTTTCTATGAAAAATGAAGGGTGTAAGTAATAGATATCATTAAGTAATGATTTTTATAAGTTGAAATGACTTTAGATATGAGTAATGTGTAAAACAAGTAGTGGAATCAAGATGGAAAATTTTGAGTTAATGTTCAACTAGTAAAATTCGTAACTTTGGATGATGCCTATGTAAACACCTAGTATTCAAGCTCAAAATGAATGTTTTATGTGTTAAATGAAGACTTTAGGTAGTAGATATAGTAAAGCCTTAAATTTTGATGCATTACACAAGTTTTCTCAAAGGAATTATTCAAAAAGTGAATTTTCTAAAATTCGGATTTTTGAAAAAAGCTTATCTAAGAACATATTTGTAAAGTGAAAAATGTAAATTTTTATGTAGAAATGAAGGTCTTGGATAGTATATATGATGAAGACTCATTTTTATTTGGATAACAAGGAAATTATAAGAATGAAATTCCAAAACACTAGTGAGATGTCAAATTGGAAAAATTGGATTTTCAAGAAGTGGTTATTATTGGAGTCTTGTAAGATTTAGGAGTTCTCAAAGTTTCATTATCAAAAATCACCAAGATCATGCATACATTGGACTCATCACATGTCATTCATGTTAGGAACTCATTCATATTTTATATATACTTGAATCATCAACTAGATACATTTTAAGCAAGTGCAAAACAATTTTTCCGAAATGGAAGAGGTTACTGATCAGATCTGATCCCTCTGTTCTGTAACCTAAATGTTTTCAAAACTTGGAAATAATATTGGAAATAGATAGATCTTTTGAAGTAGATAGAAATCGATATAAAATTTGCAAAATTCCGAGTTAAAATGACCAAGTTATGACCGTTTTAAGTTGGAACTTTCGCAAATAGCGAGAATCATGATTTTGTTTAGTTTTGATACATAGTTTGGACTAGTTAAATGATGAAGTTCTCATTAGGGTATTCTTATTTGGTAGGTGATCTCGAGAACGACGAATCCCTACCACCCGATTATTACTACTAAGAGACCGGCGTACCATGGCCGAGTGAGTATCACTTCCAATTTCAATTATTGCTTGTGATTGTAATGATAGCTGCACTAGTTACTTAGCAAAGACAAAAATTGATGTGATCCTAGAAGCCTCAATTTTTAAGCCGTCCAATTTGAAGCTCAACAAGCCATCCAAATGGATGAGAGGTGCGATGATGAAAGCTTCAAAGATTAAAACAAGAGCCAAGAGAATCAAAAGAGTTGATATGATAGTTTGGGATTCAAAGGATTGAAGATTTTCAAGTCTTTTCATTAATTTTGAGTCGCGTCTTTTCATTTATTTTAGCGAGTTGTTTTATTTATTTTAGGTCGCGTCTTTTCATTAATTTTAGGTCTTTATGTAAGCCTATAAATAGAGGCTCCACTTTATGTATTGGCAGATTATCAAATTGAAAGGAAAACACTTTTTTTGAGAGAACTCTCTCTTTTGTTCTTTGCGAAAGAACTCCTTTTTGATATCTTCAATCTAAACGCTTGGGGAAATCATCTAGATAACTTAGGTTTCAATCAACAGGTTTGGTTGGGGTCTAGTTCCTATTCATCACTTGTTCAAGACGATCCTTTGGGGATTTGATTTCCACAACGATCGTAGGTTCTAGGTTTAATATACCTAGGGTTCTCATCATTTGGTATCAAAGCTTCGGCTTCTTGAATAAAGTAAATCTATCCTTTTCATCATCTTATTTTGATTGTTATTATTTCATATTTCATAGTTTTCAATTTCGTATTATATTAAAAAAAAAAAATCTGTTCGTTGTCCTTCTTTAATTCGTCGTATTCCATTCTCCGTTGTGTTCATCACTGAAACGATCATTGTTTTGTTTTGAATTGTCCTTGCTCGTAAATTCGATCTTGCGTCCGATTGGCAATATTTCATTCGAAGTTTCTCCATCGTTTTCGAAATTCATTTAATTATCGTTTTCTCATCTACTGGCAATTTGAGGAATTCTAGAATCTTGGATGCGTTGCGAGATATATATCTTCTTGAATTTATCTTTTTTTTTTTTTCCGATCGTGGAGATTTGCCAATTTTTATCCATAAAGGTTGTGGTGGAATTTATCTTCTTGAATTCATTCGTGGAATTCTGCCGTGAATTCCTTCGTGGAATTTATCCTCCTGGGCTGTGAGCAAAGGCAAGAAAACCTTGCCTGATTTGCGAAGTCGCAAATTCGTAGAGGGCAAAAAAAAAAAAAAAGAAGAAAAAAAAAAGAAATTCGTGTAAAAAAAAAAGAGGACTTTGATTTGTTGTCGAGGGTTTGATTTTTGCTATCTAGGGTTTGAGTTGTCTAAAAAAAAATAATTAATTATGAGTAAAGTGCAAGTGAGATCTAGTCTGTTGAGGCATGATGTTGATGAGATTTCTGGTGATCCTAAATTTTACACTAGATGCCATGTAAACCATGTAAAGGACAAAACATGCAGTTTGAGGATTGATGGTGGGTGTTACGCAAATTTTATTAGTATCTTGATGGTAGAAAAATTGAATTTGAAAACTAGCATGCATCAAACACCTTATAAATTAAAGTTGTCAAAAGGGTATGAAGAAATTCAGGTGACTGAGCAGGTTCTAATTTCTTTTTCGATTAGCAAGTATAATGATGAAGTCTTATGTGATGTGGTACCAATGGAAATTTGTCATATTCTTTTGGGACAACCATAGCAATTTCAGAGGAAAGCCTGATATGATGAGGACAATAATCGATATTCTTTTGTTTTAAACAAAAAGATGGGTGAAATTAGTCTCTCTCAATCCTTTGGAGGCTTGTATGGATCAGATGAAAATAGCTCAAAGATTTAGAGAGAGAGAAAAACACAAGCGTGAGAGTGAGGAAAAGTGTGATGAAAACACTTTGGCGAGCACTGAGGAAAAAGAATCAGAGTGTGAAACACTAGAGAGTTATATTTGTTTATCAACTAATGATTTTTCTTTTCCTAGTGAAATTGATTCCTTAATGCAGGGATTCAAAGAATTGAGTCCTCAAGAAGATCAAGATGAAATAGAATCTCAATCTAAATTCCTTCGTTGCAATTTAGAAGTGTCTAAAAGCGAAGATTTGAGGACGAATCTTTTCGAAGAAGGAGGGAATGATGTGATCCTAGAAGCCTCAATTTTTAAGCCGTCCAATTTGAAGCTCAACAAGCCATCCGAATGGATGAGAGGTGCGATGATGAAAGCTTCAAAGATTAAAACAAGAGCCAAGAGAACCAAAAGAGTTGATAGGATAGTTTGGGATTCAAAGAATTGAAGATTTTCAAGTCTTTTCATTAATTTTGAGTCGCGTCTTTTCATTTATTTTAGGTCACGTCATTTTATTAATTTTGAGTCGCGTCTTTTCATTTATTTTAGCGAGTTGTTTTATTTATTTTAGGTCGCGTCTTTTCATTAATTTTAGGTCTTTATGTAAACCATAAATAGAGCTCCACTTTATGTATTGGCAGATTATCAAATTGAAAGAAAACACTTTTCTAAGAGAACTCTCTCTTTTGTTCTTTGTGAAAGAACTCCTTTTTGATTTCTTCAATCTAAACGCTTGGGGAAATCATCTAGATAACTTAGGTTTCAATCAACAGGTTTGGTTGGGGTCTAGTTCCTATTCATCACTTGTTCAAGACGATCCTTTGGGGATTTGATTTCCACAATGATCGTAGGGTTCTAGGTTTAATATACCTAGGGTTCTCATTAATGCCAATTTAAAGAAATGCACTTTTTGTATGGAATGTATTTTTTTTCCTCGGATTGAAAAGAATGTTGAGTTTAAATGGACTAAAAAGCATGAAAAGGCTTTTAACACTTTGAAAGATAAGTCAACCAATGCACCTTTGCTTGTTTTGCCTGATTTTGATAAAATTTTCAAAATTGAGTGTGATGCATCCAGAAAAGGTATTAGTGGTGTTTTGATGGAGGACTCTAAGTCGATTGCTTACTTTAGCAAGAAGCTTAGTGGTGCAGCATTAAATTATTCGACATATGATAAAGAATTATATGCATTGGTGAGAATATTACAAACATGGCAACACTATCTATGGCCAAAAGAGTTCATCATGCATTCACACCATGAGAGTTTGAAGTATTTAAAGTCTTAAGGTGTCATGCCCCAACGGGCATCCTAAACATGATAGCCTGCCGTACACAATATTAAAACTTAAGAATGACAACCTCAGTCACTCGAAAGCTTCCATATCGGTACAAGGCGTACATTCACATCAAAGAGAGACCGGTGGAGTAATGCATTTTAAGATATTGGCAGTGCAACATGCAAAATATCACTTAATATAATACATTGAAATATAAAGTCTTACAACTTCTAAGGGGCATTCCCCTGATAATTCCATAACAACATGGTTTTAATAAGATAAAAATAACTAAAGTTAGGAGACTTTAGTAGAAATCTACTCTAAGACTTCAAAATAGAATTCCTCCAAAAGCTTCCCAAAATAAGGATTCTACCCGAGGGATCAAGATGGTCTCGGGTGCAAAAAGATAATCCTACAATATCAAAAGTCAATGGGGGTATAAGAATAACTTGCTTAGTGAGATATTCCTTACACAAAAGTAGTTATAACAGGCAATCAACCAAGTTTATTAAAGAAGCATATGAAGTGCAACAACCATATGATCAAACAGTACATACGACTATCTGGTTTCGTATATGTGATGGGTTTACCCCTCCATCGGTGGTTAGGGAATGCTTTGAACTGGGTCCAAAAGACCTCCTTAAAGTTGCACGTGTCTTAGGGTTCCAACGAACCGTACTAATAGTCCCTGAACATTCCTTACCCAAAGCGATCGATTCGGTTCGGCTACAGCTTGAGATCGTATTCCCCGAACGTCCTAAACTCTCAAGATGTAGCAAGGTAGCTTACCTTTCCTGTCCCATGCTGAGGAGTAGTAGCAAAATTTCGAAATGATATTCTAAGTGATATGCATGAGCAATTTATTATATGGGGATTCTAATATGACATTAAATTATTTAAAGTGATCAAGCAATAATTACACGCATAGCAATACATACATAGAAACAATTATATCAAACACAGATTGGGTTCCGATATACTTATCATTTGTTGATCTCACATAACAATGCACATACATAATTCCCATGATATCCCACATGCATATCAATTTTTATCTTTTCCTAACATTTAGTGCCCTATTCTACAGGCACATGCACGAATACATAAACGTAAAGGAAACTCACTTGTCCATAACGGTCTTCTATGAGTCGAAGTAGTCCTCGGGGAAGAGAAGATCTTGGTCCTCGACACCTAAACAAAAGAAATACTCGAAATGAGTATTTCATCCAAGATCTATTCAAACTCCATAATTCTATCTTATTGGATTCGTCAAAATTCGCATGAATGGAAATTCCAACTTAAAATGGCCATAACTTGCCCATTTTAACTTGGAATTTCGCATATTATATATCAATTTCTACCTACTTGAAAGGACCTATCCATTTCTAAGGTTATTTTTATCAAAAGAAGTTATTTGGGTCTCGGAATAGTAACGTACAGATTTGATACGAAAATTCCAATTTCAAAACTTAAGTTTCAAACTTTTCTTCATTCAATAGCTTTTGTACAAAAATAAAGATAATTGCATGGTTAAAAAAAATCCTTTGAATACATATATATAGACTCAAACCATATGCATGAATTTAGTAGTGTTGTCTCAATAATGATCTTGTAAAACAATGTGTCTTGAAAGTGAGAAAAGCCAAGACTTGAAAATCTCCTTTTTATTTTTGTTTGGAAAATTTATGAGTAAGTGTTCCCTTCTTTTAACTCCATTTCTTAATTTTGAGAATAATTACATTTTCAAAGAGAAATTTTAATCTTTTAAGATTCCCATAACTTTATTTCTAGTGGTTTGGAAAACATAGTTTTTCTAAATATTTCATGGTTATATGTTCTAAAGCTTTTCTAAAGTTAGATCCACTTTAAAAGAATAATATCAATGATCTTATAAGTTAATTTTGAAAAACTTATCTAGATTTTAGTATTTTAGAGTGTTGGTAGAAAACTTTGATAAATGAGTTTAGGAAAACTTTTGTTTAAACAAGGAATTAAGTTTAAAGAAACTTTCTTATTTTATTGGTTTGAAAAGAGAGTTTGTAATCACTTTACTTTATGTATTTCTTGATAAAATCACATATAGTGTTATTGCTAAAACTTGAGCTAAAATTATCTAACCTTAGAAAATATTTGTTAAGATAAAAATTTAAGTTTTTATGGAAAAATTATTCCTTATGTAACAATATTTATTTTTAAAGAGAGTTTGTTTTTATTACTTAAGAAAACTCATTTTCATTATGGTTGAGACAATATCAACATGTTCATACATGAATGAGAATATGTAACTATGAGAAATATAATAAAAACAACATAATAAGGTGAATGAAATAAGAGCATAAAAATAAAGTTAAGTATTGGGAACCTTAGCTTCATCAAGGTATGCCGGGACTAAGAATAGACTAGTCTCAAAAGAAAAGAAAAGAAAAGTAAAGAAAGAAAATTGTTTTGACTTGATATGGACAAGTCTAAGACTAGAAAGATTAGTCTTAATAATTTGCATAAAATAAGTAAATAAATAAATTGTAAAACATAAAAATAAATAAATAACAAATGAGCTTATATGCTCTAAATAACTATATATACATACTATACATAATACTTTATATAAGTTGGATTAGAAACAAATATAACAATATTCATAACAACATAATGGAAAATAGAAACATGAACAAAAACAAAACATGAATATATTGTTGCTTCTTTAACTCTCATGAGTTTAAGAAACATACGCTAAACTCAAGTTAAGTTGTATGAACATGATGAGTGAATAAGAGAAATTTTTACCTAAGGTTTATGTGTTTGTTGAAGAGGAATAGAATGGTTTGTAGTAATATGTGGAAATTGGTTTTATGGAGAAAAGAGAGAACTTGAGAGAGATTTTGAGAGAGGGATTTTTATAGAGTGATTTTGGCAGAGTTTTAGTAGAAAATGAATTGTGTGAAAGAGTGAAGGAGGAAGCGGGTATTTATAGAATTTTGGAGTGGAAATTAGATGTAATAAAATAAATTGAAAAAAGAAAATAAAATGGGATTGATGAGAGAGGGGGAGGCGCCAGTTTTGCCTTGCGTAAAAGGGGGAGTTGATTTATTTTGTAATAAAAGAAGTAATGTGTAAAGTGTGATGTGATTAAAGTTGTATGGGGAAGGTAAAATATAAGGTAAAGGTATGGTAGAGTGTAAGAAAAAGTAGAGATAGATGAATAGTAGAAAAGTACCATGAATAGTAAACTAAATAATTAAAATATCGATAGTAAAGAAAATATGCGTAAACGGTCTATATCTGATATTTTTAGTTACCGAAAAATTCTAAAACTGATATTTTTGAAAACCTTATATTTTTATGAATCTATTGGTGTTGTCGGAATATTTTTACTATCCGGTGCACCGAGGCACGGTTTTTGAAAACTAATCCCGTTCGGATCCAAAAGACACTAGAAAATTAAGAATCTGATATTTTTAAGCTTTCCTATATTATTACAAACCATATTTCACAATTATTTCAATTTCGTTTTCTAGTGTTTAAGAATACGGGATTGCTGGATCTAGATTCATTAGACTAAACATAAAATTAGGTTAACTTTAGGGTTTTGTTTTGACTTTCGGTTCTTAGGGTTTGCTTATATCATCAAAAAATCTAGGGGCTTACATAAGGTAAGCTGAACAAAAGACATGCAAAGTGGTTAGAGTTTATTGAGACCTTTCCTTATGTGATCAAGTACAAGCAAGGCAAAGAGATCATAGTGGCTGATGCGTTATCTAGAAGGTATGTGCTTTTAACTTACTTACATGAAAAATTACTTGGATTTATATTAAGGATTTGTATTGTAAGCCTTCGTTTTCTTAGCAACCTGAATTTGGATTCAGACATTGGAACCAGAAACCGAAACCCTAAAAGATTACTCTAGGTCCAGTTGGACCTGGAAATCTTAAGTTTGACAATCCCGAGAATGAAACTCTGGAACAATAGAAATGAGTTAACTCCACAATATAGCCCTAAATAATTTATCAAAACATAAAAAGATCATATTTCAGAACAATTCATTCATTTCAAAATCGATTGGGATCCATTCTCGAAAACTGTTCCTGGGACTCGGAAATAGAAAAATAATATATAAGACTCGTTAGAATCGAAATTTAATAAGGAATTCAAAAATATAATTATAATAATTTTTCAGGTTATAAAAATTACAGTTAGAGTCTTTTATCGTATATTCATTACTACCGGTAATTTAATCGTCTAATTAACTTTTTGATTTCTTTCACACTATTCATCAAGTACAACCACCTATGTCCTATTCTTACATCTTTATAACCTATCTTACAATTTTACATCATTTCCTTACAAATTTACCTTTCCAATACATTTTATTACTTAAATTACTTATTAAAATTGAATTTTATTACACAACAAATTCAAATATTCTCTCTCCTCCTTACATGAACCGGCACCCCTCCCTTGCTCCCTCTCTCATTGTTTGATTTTTTTTTAATTAATTATTCATACAAAACCTTAAATTCTTTTTCCTATATAATATCTCTTTCACCTTTTAATTTTTCACTTTCTCTCATTTGTCACAAAAATCAACTTTTGCAAAGTCTTTTTCTCTCCTACTCTTCCTTTTTGTGCCATGAGCTCCCCCACCCAACACATATACACACACAAATTTTTTTTTCTTTAAGTTTTCTTCCCCAAACACTATATAGGTAATAGATCTTGACCCTATCATAATAAAAACATGTAATGGTAAGATCATACATGTGTGGTTCCACTAAAAATCCCTATAGCTTTATGCTAGGGACGTGGAAACACTAAAGCATGATATTCTTGCCATCACAATGTGTAGATCTTATTATTTAAGTTGATGTACTAGTATTTTGCTATATTATTATTATATATTGTTCTTATGGAAATTTTGTGCATATGCTTTCATTATTACTCTCATCTACATATTGTTTATGTTGCATTGGCATCTAAAACATGAGTATTATAGTAGATCTACTTATTGGAGTACATAATTGCCATAGTTATTTTTCTTACATACATGAAAGATTTGCAATATGATAGTCTTAATAAAGGTGTTGCCAAAACTCAAGATCTATTTTGTTTCTATCAAAAAGTGATTTTTGAAAATTCGAATCTTGAGAAATAGCCATTTTGAAAACTTATTTTTCCAACTCCAAAATGAAGACCTTACATGAAAAGAAATTTGCTAAGAGAAATTTGCGAAACAAGAAAATGTTTATAAAAGACAAGTTGAAACTTGTTTCAACCCCAACAAAAGGTTAAAATTCATAACTAGGGTGAAATGCTAAGCAAACACTTATTTTCCAACCCTAAAACAAGAGTTTTATTAAAGGAATGGAAGCCTTAGGGAGTAGGTTGATTACGACTTAATTTTAGAAAGATTAAATGAGTTTTTCACAAGAAAAAATCACAAAAACAATTTTCAAAATTTGGATCTAAAAATAACCCCCATTTTAATGGAAAAATAGAAGCCCTAGGGATTACATGTGATAAGACCTAATTTTGATAAGGATAAATGAAATTTATCAAAGTATAATCCTAAAACAAGGAAAGGTTTCAAAGTATAGATTAAATAATGTTTTCATTTCCTAAAATTGTGTAAAATTCATCATTATGCAAAACACATATTTAAACATCTACTCTCCAAGTTTTAAATGAGGAATTTTATTAAGATAATGAAGGTATTAGATATATATATCATCAAGGTTTTATCTTAGTAAAATCATAGATGATTTTCAAAGAGATAAAGCTAGTTTCTCAAACAAGTGTTCTTGACATTGTTGCAAAGTAAAAGTTTTCCAAAAATTATTTTAACCAAAAATCATTAAGGAAATAGATATAGATAGCTCATATCATGTAATTCATGATAATAACTGGTAGATAATGCATGCAAATATAATATACTTGGTAGAAATAATGCAAAATTTACAAAACAAATTCAGAAATGCAAGTTTTAGCTACTGATTAGATCTGATCTGAGCATTCCAAGACTTAAATATTTTCAAAACTTAAGAATAACATCATAAATAGATAGATATTTCAAAGTAGATAGAAATCGATAGCATAATTGCGGCATTCTAAGTTAAAATGACAAAGTTATGGCCGTTTTAAGTTGGAATTTTCATCTACCACGAAAATTACGAACTTAAGAGTTTTTATTTAATAAGTTGGAATTAGTTATGGTATGAAATACTCGTTTTGGTATTTGTTTCGTTTAGGTGATTTGGAATCGGGGGAAAATTCTTGTTACTGGATCACTACTATTAGAGACCGGTGTTTTTGGCCAAGTGAGTTCACTATCTTTAATTTACATGCTCTTGATTGTGGTTGTAATAACAGTGGCATTAGAACTAGGACAAGATAAAATTTAAATGTCAATGTGAGTCCTATTTGATTAAATTGATGATAAGAATATCAAAATGGGAGTTGTTATAAATGTTTGTATGATTTAATATAATATTGAAGTGTCTGAAATATCTATGATTGCCTATAATTCGCTTAAATAATATGCCATGATCTTATAATTAAATTGACCATGCATACTATATGTTGAGTCACATTATATTTGTTATTATACATTTGTGGGAAGAGAAATAATAGCTAGGCAACGAGTGGACATGAAAACTCGAATGTTGGCATGGAATGGCCTGAATTAAAATGGAAATGGTGTAGGTACTTATATCAACTACAAAATTAGTGAATGGGTGGGCACCTGAATCAACCACTATATAAATGAGAAAAATTAAAATCTATGGTCATATGGGCCTAAAACACCTAACCTCGAATGGAGGGCATAAATCCATTCAACATAAGACTCCTGGAAAGTCTTATGTATTGTATGCTTACGTGCTTGTGCATTTCATATGAATGTTAATATAACTTGCTTCCCTTGAAGTATTTAATTTAGGAGTGAAATTCACTAAGCTACCATAGCTTATACCCCCATAGCTTCTTTTTGATGTAGTTCTCGTACATATGGTTGCATCCCCGGACTTGGCTTAATCAGGTAATGTGAAGTTAGGAGCTTCCCTTATAAGTTTATGATTACCTTTGTATAGTCTTTCATAGTAAACCTTAAATGCTCGGGATGATATTAAAAGCTAATATCGAGACTTTTGTTTAGCAGGGGATTGCCCCTTAGTATTTTGTAACTAATCTTGAGATATCCATGGTTTATGTTTTTATGCTTATTCTATCAAGGTGAACTATCTATCTCCAACTACATATGTATTCTATTGTCCTAAGGGAATGCCTTGCATCTAACACAAGACTTTTGAATGACTGTGGTAGTGATTCTTAAGTCTCATTTAGCATGCGGCGGATTGTTATGTTTAGGGTACCCTTTGGGGCGTGACATGTATGTTACTAATGTCGATTTTAGCCAAGTTTGGAGTGCTTGTTCTAAGCATGCTTTTGCTTATTTTTATAGGCACGAGGGGTATTTGTTTAGAAAGAATAAGCTTTATGTGCAAAAATGTTCATTGCGTGAATTGCTTGCTAGGATTAAAAAGACTTTGGATGTGTTACAATAACATTTTTATTGGCCTAACATGAAACATGATGTACAAGCTATTTGTGATAAATGCATTATATGTAAACAGGCTAAATCTAAAGTAATACACATAGGCAATATACTCCTTTATCTGTGCCTAATCAACTCCGAACTGATATTTCCATGGATTTTATTTTAAGGTTACCTAATATGAATCCAAGGGGGGCAGAAATTCTTTGCTTCAAGAATTAGGGTTTCTTCAATCCTTCTCTTAAGAAAGAACAAATCTTGCACAATAAAAGGAAAGATCTTTTTAGGGTTTTCTATATAGGTAAATAAAACTAAGAAAAAGATAAATGATATGGATGAAATCGTAATTTGAAATGCGAATCACAAAGACAAACTAGATCACAATAAGAATCGTAATTCGATATGAATCACAAATTACAAAACGAATCACTTGTCAAAAGAATCTATGATTCTATCAACACAAATGAATAAAGGAAATCACTCTCTCAATATTCATAAAACAATTGCAATGATTTGCAATTACAAGTTCTTGTCACAAGAACTCACAAAAGCTCTCAAAAAGGAGGAGTCTTTCTCAAAGAAAATAATATAAAAACTTCTATATTGTGAAACTAAACAAAAGACCTATATATAATAATAACAAAGGAATATAAAATGACATAACAAAGAAATATAAAAAGACACAATTAAAACCCATTCCATACAGCTCATGTATCGAATGCCGGTAGCCTAAATGTTATAAGCTGGAAATGCAGACTTTGGCATTTAAAATTCACGTTCTGTACACATCGAACCTCGTCTGAATCTTGGCGGGGCATCTTAGGTATGCTAGTGACGTAGGGTATCAAGGCCAGTAGCATAAGCCCAATGTGAATGCTGTTACAACTTTTGACAACTTCTTCTCTTCCATGTTTTAGCTACTTGATCCAATTCATCTTCTCGTTTAAACTTCGATACTCCATTATTAAATCAAGTTAGTCCAAGATCCTTTCTCATCATTCCCCTTCTTAGAAAAGATTCAACCTTGAATCTTGGAATTCAATTGACGTGAAACATGTTCAGATCTATCCTATTGAGCTGCAAGAAAACAAAGATAAATTCCTTTGACCTTTAACCCAAACATGTTCAAATCTCTTCTGTTGAGCTTCATCCAAGGTCATTGGAAGCAACAAAAAAATCTATTCATCTTTTTAAATCTTGCATGTATTACGATATCCATCATAGATAACTCGTTTGTCATACTGCCATGGTCTACCTAACAATATTTGAACACAATCCATAGGAGCTACATCACATGTTATAGTGTCCATATAATCTCCAATAACAATGGATACTTTAGCTTGTTTATGTATGTGTAGAATATCTGGAGAACTCAACCATCAAAGGCTATATGGCTTTGGATGTGGATTCACCTACAAATTCATTTTCTTCACAAAGTCTTAGGAAACCACATTTGCACAGCTACCTCCATTTCAAGATTCTCTCGATGACATGAATTATCTTGCACCTACAAATTTGAAGGAATAGCCATAACAACAACTTTTTCTTCCTCAACTTGCACCACAGGAATGTCATCAGCTTTCTCCTCCACAATCTCCTCCTTGTCATCTACTACCTTTACCTCTTCAGTAATCAAAACTTTCACTTTTCCTTTCTCAGATAGATTTTCTTCAACAATTTCAACAACTTTTTCAATCCTTTCATTCTTTTTGTCATTAAAAGTTGCACCTTTTGGTTCAAACTTAACGATATTCACTTTTGACTTCTCTAAATTTTTTAATGTCCTTTCACTAATCTTCTCTACCCATTCATCTATGGTTTTCTTAAGCTGTTTCAACTCTTGCTTTACATCTATCATCTCTCTTTGCCTATGAGAATCATCACAAATGATTTTCCTATTCTTGCTTTCAATATGCCTAGATTTATCATGCAATCTTGAAACACCATTATAAAAATTTCTTGCATGATATTGATATAATCCGTCTTCATGGTGATTTTGGAAATCAAATCTCAACATATTTTCAACAAACAGCAATTCTCAGATTCTAGTTTTACAATATAGAAGTTTTAGGTTATTTCTCTTTTAAGAGTTTCTCCTTTGTAAGAGTTTTTATAAGTTCTTGAGATAAGAACTTGAATTGCATGTTATTGCAAATCTTTTATGAATATTGAAAGTTGAATTTTCTTTATTAGTTCTTGTTGCTTGAACCATTGGTTCTTTTGACCAGTAATTTATTTTGTAATTTGTGCGGTATATCGAATTGCAATTCTTATTGCGGACCAGTTTGTCTTTGTGATTCATATTTCGAATTACGATTTCATTCATATCTTTTATTTTCTCTATCTCTTTTATCTATATAAAATCCTAAAAAGACGAAGAACCCTAATTGTTGAAGAAAAACAGATTTTGACCCCCTTCGATTCACATCACATAAACATAAAAAGTATCGGCCAATACAAGCTTGTAGGCTACATTACAAATTGGGCGGCCTAAAGTAAAAACAAGAAACTAATTAACAAGGAGTAGCAAGTAGGTCGGTGGAGTAGCAAAGAAGGCCGACAGCATCGGACTTGAAGGCCAGCAACCTTTAGCTAGTGTATGTCCACAATTTCTTCAAGGCTAGCAATGATTCAACCCAAGTCGACGGTGTACAGCTTCGCTTCATCAGCTTCAAAACTTGACAATCTTTAATTCTTTGTGTCCCAAACTATTTCATAGGCTTACTTGACTCATGTTTTTATCATTGTAACTCCAATCAATGGGCCTCCAACACCTTGAAATGTATTGATGGTCTTGAACTTTTTCAGGTTTAGGTATTATGCTATCTGATTTGCATTAGGTACTATAGCTAGGAAGCTTCTATGGTTATGTTGACGGGATCGTCCAGTCAACCATCTAACTATTAAAAAAAAATAATAATTAGAATATTAATTATTTTAATGATTCGATTACAATTGGATATGGTCCCATCAAATTTAATTACGGAACCATGAAATTTCCCTTATAGAGTATACATGATTTTTAATTTATAACTATATTTAGTTGACATTTATGTTATATAATAGCAAAATATTTATTATGTCCTAATAATAATAATAATAATAACATATTTTTTGCATTTATGATCTATAGAAGTATGGTTAGTGATGTGCAATTTTAAAAGTACTGGATATTTATAAGAAAAATGATGTGATAAAGTTTTGAATAGTAATTGGATGGAAATATCAAATGCTATCTGTTATTTTGTATAATATCAATTTATGAGTAATTATTTTTTGAATGTTTAAAGTACACCAAATACCGTAATAATAGCTTTATCTGAATTAAAGAAGGAATGAATTAGCCATTCATTCCAAATAAACATTAAAAAAATTTTTATAGACAATTAACTATCCGTTGATCACTATTGTATATTACATCAAAGTGTAATATTTTTGCAGTTTTCCTTTTACGAATACAACTTTGTACTATCTCCCATGTCAATATTCATTTCTATCTTTTTTTTTTTTTTAATTTTCATTATGGTCATGTCGATATTGACTCAAACTTAATAGACAGACTAAAAGATATACACATGATAAAATAATAAGCATATTTAATATACGTTGCACAACGAAGAATTTGTAATCGGATCTATGTCCATCCACACGAATTTTCCTATTTAAAGTTGTACTTTAGCTCGCCATATTGGCAATGAAGATTCGTTCCTAATTTATAAACATAAAGTCGTTGCTAATTTAAACCTGACGTGTATTTCTATTCCGGACCGGGGAGCTTGAATGGAACGTATTTAATAACGCTCTGTGTTTCCTATTTTAGTAATGGAAAAAACAAGCCTATGAGATAAATTCATGAAATAGTAGATGAAAAAGAAAAAAAAGTAAAACTCAAAGGTCTATATTGCGCGCGGACACACACACAAACACGTAAGGAGTGAGCAAATAATCTTATTATATAGGGTACCCATCTGTATCTTACTTAACCAAGTAAAATCTGAATGGGTATTAAAAGTTACGTGGTAGAATATAAGTATAATTTTTTTTAAAACTTACTCTCACAAGATAAAATACAGATATACGGTTTTCATATCTTATACTCATTCTAAAACTTGTACTCTAATATAGACGATACAAGTTTCATAGTAGGCTTCCTTGTTAAATATTATAAATTAATATTAATATATAAGAAATAAATAATAATACACCATTTTTTATTTTATGACCACTTTTATTCAAGATGATAACTTTCCAAAAATTTTTATTATATAAAGATTTGTACTTTTTTTTTTTTTGTGCAGGACTTGTTATTTTTAGTTTAGAATATTCACCATTGTATGTGTGTACCTGAACTCCCAAACTATCTAGAGATGTTGTTTAACTTCTAGCATTAATTAATATAGAAGTAACTCCAAAAGTTTTGTTTTATCAAGTTCTACAATTTCGTTTACTATAATATAAACATTTTTCACAAATATTTGTTGCAAGTTTAACCTTCACGCATAAACAGATTCTACATATTATAGAACTTATGATATTAATAAATTATTTTTAGATTTTTACCGTGTATTATTTAAAGTTAATATATGAAAATAAAATAATTTTATGTATTACCTAAAACCAAATCAAAGACTATAAATTTGAAGTTTACAAAAGTTGGGAAAAAATATATAGACATTTTATTAAGAAAAAAAATCTACAGGTTTAATAGGATAACATAAACTCCCTAGGTTTTATAAACTATAAGATAGGTACAACGGTTCACTATGAGACACGAAATCTCATACCATGTTCTTTATAGGATAGGGTGCAAGTAATACTTCATACCTTACCCATCATGTACCCTCTTACCCTGCGCAATGCTATGATTATGTGTCACGCCCCAAGGGGTACCCTAAACGCGACAGTCCACCACACGCGATACTTAAACTTAAGTATGACCACCTTAGTCATCCCATAAGTTTACATATCGAGTTTAAGGTGTACTTTCACAACTTTTAGGATCACACTTTGATTCTAGTAGTCTTAAGAAAGCATACTTAGCATTAAGAATATAAATCACAACAAGATAAATAGTTAAACTTTACAAAAGCCAAGGGGGCATACCTTCGCCAAAATAATAGGAGTCTACATCGTTTAGCTCCAATTACACATATCTGAATTTACATTAAAGAGATTTTCCTAGAAGTCCACGCCTATACTAGGTCCCGACTTCCTCAAAAGCTCTTTAATCCAATGTAGTAAACCTGCACAAAGTGTCCTCTCGGAACATCCAAAAATAGGAACACTGCAACAAAAACTATGGGGGTATAAGCTAATTGCTTAGTGAGATTCATTTTCCAAGTAACATACTCGATCAAGCTAAAATATCTAAATAAGCAAGTTATAATTAAGCAAGTTATAATTAAGCAACCATATGAATGCACAAGCAAATGAGCAAGCAAGCATATGACTTTCCGGTAGTCATAAGTGAATGAATTTATGCCCTCCATTTGGGGTTGGGGTAGTTCATAAGTCATGCAACTACAATTTCAAAGTTGGTCCATAAGACATGCAACCATAGTCCCAATCTTAAGTGGGGTGGTCCATAAGACATGCAACCACAATTTTTAATGTTGGTCCATAAGTCATGCAACCATAGTTTCATTATTTGAATGGGGTGGTCCATAAGTCATGCAACCCTAGTCCCCTTCATTAAAGACCCGCTGCCTCCCAAATACACCTTTGTCCCACCAAAGGCATACTCGACAATGATATGTGACTCACTACGTGATATGCATGTACAATTTATTCATATAATCATGGTATATTAATTAGATAATTTAAAAGTGACCATACAAATTTCAGACATTCCAAATCTATACTAGCTCATACAAGATTATTGCAACAAAGCTTGCCTCGATATACTTATCGTTCATTCATGCAAGTTTAGATCACCATTCAATCACAATTTTATCTTTTCCTAAGTCTAATGCCACTACTACTACAAGCACATCCAAGAGCATAATTAATTGAGAAATGAACTCACTTGTCCATGTAGTGAAAATCCACTAGTCGTAATAGTCCTCGGGAAGTGGTAACCCGTCCTCCAATTCACCTAGTACAAAGAATACCCTCAATGAGTATCTCTTATGAAGTTCTATTAAACTTAACAATTTTATTTACTAAGTTCGTCAATTTCCGCCTAGGTTGAATCCTTAACTTAAAAAGGTCATATCTAACTCATTTTAACTCGGAATTTAGCTTATAATATACCGATTTATACCTACTTCGAAAGAGCTATCTATTTCTAAAGTTAATTCAAACATTTAAGGTCATTTAGGGTCGGAAACATACTGTACAGTAGGGTTGCGAAAATTCCAAGATTTGAGCCTTTGTGAAAAATTGCCATATCTACTCTATTTAACTACTTAGACCAATTATTTTAGTCCTAAACTTGCAAGGAGATTCTCAAAACAAAATTAAGAGATTACACACTTATCTAATACCAAACATAAAGTTCAAATGAAACTTCTAAGAATCCATTTTCATAAAACCGAAATTTACAAGTTGAAACTCATTGTCTTGTTTTGAGTAATTCCTTTACTAAAACTTACTTAGTTCAATGAAAATAATTTTCCTATATTATATCATCAAAGCATTCCATTTTCAATATAAAATACTTGTTTTGAGATCAAAAGAAGGTTTTAAAAATTGGTCTCCCCATAATTACGAATTTCCTCTTTGAAGTTTACAATGAAACAAGACCTAAATTTTGTCTTTTACAAAACTTGATTTAAGCAATACCTTTTAGGAAAACTCATTTAAACTTATGAAAATTCATTCCTTAAGATATCTATACCAAGAGCCCTTTATATTTTTGTCTAAATCTTCATTTTAAAGTTGAATGATGGGTTCCAAAAATGGGTCTTGGTCTAGATCCGAATTTTCATAAATTTATTTTGGACATATCTCTTGAGAAAATTCATCAAAACTCATGAAAAACAACCCATTACATATTATATCTAAGAACCCTTCATTTCTTGAATAAAATCCTCATTTTTGAGTTGGAAAACATGTTTTTATTTTAGGATCTTTGTCTTGATCCGAAAATACAATTTTTGTTTTTGAAAATAAACTTTGAAAATCAACTTTGATTCTTGTAAGATGAAGTCTTGATGATATACATCCATCAAACCTTCATTTTCTTAACAAAAACTTCCATTTTAAGACTTGAAGGGGTTTTTAAATAGTGCTTGACAAGTTACGAATTTTACTTTTTCATTCAAACTCAAATCTAAGATCTACTCAATAACCATGAAACATAAGAAAAACTTAGTAGTAGGCCTTAAACTTCTAGATCTACACATAAACATAACTAAAGCTTGTAAAACTCTAGATCTACAAGTTATCACATAAACAAGAAGATAAACAAGCCTTCATATAACAAAAATACTAAGAACAAAAGAGATCATCATCTAGAGGAGTGTTTCAATTCTTGGCATCATCATCCATAGCTTTTAAGCTTGTGGAATGTCCTTTGATGCATGAAACATCCATGGTATCATCCTAGAACATCTTTAAGAGCTAAAAGGGAAAGATTACCTCAAATATTTGCAAAAATATGTGGGAGCAAGAAAAAAAATGGTGGCAGCTTGTTTGTAAGAAGACAAGCCAAGAAGAAGAGAAAAGAGAGGGAAAAAGAGAGAGGAAAAATATAGGGTTTGTAAAGATGAAAGAGGGAGGAATGAGATGTTTAAATAGAGATAAAGTGTGTTAAATAATTTAAAAAAAATAAAACAGCAGCTGCAAGGGGGGGGGCTGGCGTGATTTTGAGTGGGGGGAGTGGTTTAGTTGGTTGAAATTGTAATTTTGAAAGTGTAACTTGTAGCTTCCATTCTAACTAAAAGAGACTTTTAAAATATCAAATAATGATTAAAAATAATGAAAAGTGGCTAATTTATGGGGAATGGGCAGCTGCAATTTTGGGAAATGGAGTGTAAGAAAAAGCAAAAGAAGACATAATAATGTGTAGTAATGATAATGTATGTGTACTTGAGATATGGGTTGATAAAGTGGCTTTTTGAATAAGAAAATATATAAAATAAATTAAGAAAAATATTTTTATTTAAGTGGCAGAATTTTTATGATTTAAATAAAATAATCAATTAAATTATTTTTAGAAATTTAACAATTAAGTTACCGGTAAGAGTAAAATAAGCTTATATGAGCTATAACTGATATTTTTAAAATCCGAAAAATTCTAAACTTGATATTTTTGAAATCCTTATAAAAATACGAGTCTAAAAATATTAAAGATATATTTTTAATTTTCCGAGCCCGGGACACGCTTTCCAAAGCAGTATCCAAACGGGTTCGAAATAAGCCGAAAATAAACCAATCTGATATTTTTAATAAATCAAATATTATTACGGACTATTCTAAACACTTTAATTATTTTTCGACTCCTCGATTTACGAACTCGGGTTTGTCAGGATCTAAACGGTAGGGCTTTACTCAAGATCCGTTGACTTAAGGTCTCCGTAGACTTTCCGGCTTAAGGTTTAGGGCTTAGAAAACAGGGGTTTACATTATGTCTTTGTGGATTATATTTTTCAAGGACAGATCCCAATAGATGGTGACTGGTGTATTAATAGAGGTGTTGCGGGTACGGTTCAGTCCAATTTGCCCCTAAATTGAACCGCATCATATTTTATGATTTGATTTTCCTTATAAATTCGAATTCAAAAATATATTCAATTTTGTTTAGTTTGTAGTTTGAGCTGTTTTTATTCTTAAAATAAATACATTTTACCAAAAATCTTCAATCACATATTCTTATCACCAATGCACATTTAAAATTAATTAATTACCTAAATAGATACGTGAAACTTTTAGCGGGAGAAGGTTTCATCCTCTGTAAAATTATATCCATATGCTAGTTTTATTTTCTTGAATTATCCTTAAATATAATTATATACTAGACTCTACCCAATATGAGATACAAATTTTAATTCATTGAATTAACTAACTCATTATTACTTATATAAATTGATAGGTAAAAATTTGAGAAGAATATTCAAATCTTAGAACGTTAGAGGTTAAAATCTATAATCTATTTTATTTCTAGACACACAACAATAATTGAAACATTATATGTTTAATATAATTTCATTATTATAAATAATACATATCCGAGTAAATTTTTTTTTAAAACTAAATTTTTAAGAAAAGAAAAAATAATATGTTTTTTTAATTAAAAAATGTAAAAGTGTTTGGCTTAGTTCAAAGTACTAAACCGAATATAAATCGTTTGCTTTTCATTGAATTGAATCATTTAAAAAAAATAAAAAATTTGCTATGATTAGGTTGATTTTTTCACAAGTCAAGATATTATTGTGTAACATTTATAGAGTTAGGGTTTTTTTTTTTTATCGTTAATTTAGGCAACTTTCAACATCATATTTAAGGTCGTACGAATATAAGCCAATGGTGGTATGGTATAGTGGTCCCTCTTGATCTTCGGACAGAATATAATTAATTGACATAAATATTATTGCCTGTACTTTGAGTCGTTTTCCAAAAGCATTTTGTCTCTTCATTGAGCAATGCATCTTAAACGTGATGAGACCTTCTTGCCTGTCTACAGGTTTCACCCCACTTTTGTGTCACATCAAAGTGGAATAACCGTACGTGCTTATTACCATCGGACTTCGTAGAGGGGAATGGAATTTCCTTGGCAATTTAGATATATCTATCCACACACACATATATAGGTAATTAATCTATTAAATTAAGAATAATTTCCTATATTTAAATTTTACTGTAGAATTATCTATGTGCACTTTATTAGTATTCAAAATTTGGTCTTTCTAGGTAAAAGAAAAAAGAATTTCACTCCAGCATGTGAATTTTCTTTTAATCAAAAAACAAACATCCTTTATGTAATCAATTTATTAAAGCACTTCAGCTTATTTAAAACCTTTAGAAGTTTAGAGGTATAATAATATCATAAATTATACTTAAGTTTTCCTAAAATATGTATTTGATAACTGAATTTTGAAATTAATTAATTTAATATACAAACTTTAAAATTGATCAATTTAGTATTGAAAAAAACTTAATAAATGTACTATTTAAGTACTAAATTAATTAATTTCAAATTTTAAGTATTTAATTACATATTTTACTAAAGTTTAGGTTATCATTCGTTGCATTAACCCTTATATTTATACTTAAAGTTAAGGAATTATTTGTAATTTTCCTTCAAAAATTAACAATAATTTAATATAACTTTATGATACAACGATGCCACCAATGACAATGACCTATAATCTAAATGGAAATTAATCCAAGGATCATAGAATCGATCGAAACCGTGACTCGTTGCTTATAAAGGGAAGTAAGAACCTTGGTAAAAGATGCCACATCCAGTGATGGCAAACCGATTGTTAAGTGGGATTGAAAGTCACGAGAAATCCCGATAAGTTCAAGACAAGTTCTTTCCAAAATTCAAAGAGAAGAAACTCTCAATTTATCATTCATCAAAATTTAACTTATTATGTTACATACCATAGGTTTATATAGGCTTTAATTAGCCTCAAAACCAAGCAATAATAAATAAGAAAAGTAATCTATTAATGACTCATAGGGATATGTAAAGACAAACTTGACAATAAATAATCTATTAATAACTTCTAGGAATATGTAAAGACAAACTTGATAAGAAGCCAGAAATTAATACAGTCAAAATATATAAAATAATCCATAATCTAAAGATGCTGGCGCTAAATCTTTCCCAAGGCCGGTGGCTTACTTTTGAACGTCAAATGTAGAGAATCTAAGGCTGGTGGCATTGAGCGAGCATATAGGATGAAGGCCAGTGGCTTTTAGCAGACGTAAAGCAAATTTTTGAAGCTAAACAATTTTTTTAAAGGCTTTAATCGATGCCATATGATCTTCATCATTCCTACCTTCTCGAAAAAAGTTCGTCCCTCGAATCTCTAAACTGATGCGAATTACAAGCGACCTACCTTGAGACCCAACATTAATATGCTTGGAAAAATTGTTCCTCTTTCTCGAAAAAGATTCATCCTTGAATCTCCAAACCGATGCGAACCACAAGTGACCTATCTTGAGACTCGACATCAATATGCTTGGAAACTTCGATCCCAAAAAATCTAATCAGATTGATAAGCGACAAACTTCACCTTCTTTTTTTTTAATTTCTTCATTTTTTTCTCTCTTTTTTTTAAACCTCTAACCCTAGATCTAAAAACCACAATTTCTTTTACTTCATCTTCTTCCTCAAACCCTAAAAATAAAATCTTTTCTTCTCCCTGTTTTTTCTTTAACAAAACTTCCAAAAGAAAAAAAATCAATCAAAACCTAGTTGAAACCCTAAAAGACACAACTCCTTTTTTTTTTTCCAATATGAAAGAAGACAAATAGACAAAACTAACAAAAAGACAAATAAGGATATTAATGACTCAAGTTACCTCTAATCAAACTGGGACATGGATTCTTAGAAATCTTATGCTCTAATACCAAATGATATGAACTTGGCACAACATAGCTATTTCTCGGACTTTAAGAATCGAAAACGAACCTTAACCCGATGAAATATCCATAAAAGAATCAGAGGTATAATTGACCGTGACCCTAGATCTGAGAACTTCACGAACCTTGATATCAATTGATGGAAGACCTTAACTCATTGGTTAAGTAATCCTAAGTTTAAAGATGCTGGCGTTGTAAATCTTTTCTAAGGCCGACGGCTTACTTTTGAAAAAATAGCTCCGATACTTTAATTTTTTGTGTCCCAAACTATTTTATATGCTTCCTTGGTTCACTTTACTCATGTTTTAATCAATGGAACTCTAATAATTCCTTGATATGGATTGTTGAACTTGAACTTGATTGGCTCTTATGCTGATGCTATCATATTCTCATCATTATTTCTGTAATGCCCTAATTTTAGGGTTATTTACAACCCGCCATGTTCATATAGAATGTGGGCGTGCAAAGGCTCTAAACCTACTAATTCCATCATAAACACAACAAAAACTCCAAATTGGCTTCAATTAGTCGCATAGAATCGGAGATGATTACTTTAGTTACCATCTTACAATCCATATAGATTCATCAATAGATGATAAAAGAGTTCTACATTACTAGTACCTTAAGATTTACATTGATAATAAATGTTACTAAACAAATACTAATAAACATATTATCACTCTGATTAACTACATATAGTCTATTACATATTTTCTACTTCTCATCGAGAAAGTCTTCACAGCTAGCGTCATTCCCATACCCACTATCTGATTATGCTATCAATACATTGATACATGCATTCAATACCTGTAATTGAAAAAGATAAAGGGATGAGTCGAAGCCTAGTACAGTATACCAATAAGCACAGTATACCAATAAGCACATGCACGTGTACGAACAGTGACAAACTCACATGCATTATAATCATAT
Source organism: Combretum micranthum (assembly GCA_024138025.1). NCBI lineage: Eukaryota > Viridiplantae > Streptophyta > Magnoliopsida > Myrtales > Combretaceae > Combretum > Combretum micranthum. Next base: position 50,685 of record JAMXBD010003544.1, read on the forward strand.
GAATGAAACAAGCAACCATTTAATTATCTTTATCCTTTAGGTCAACACACAATAAAGGCTTAACTCATTATCCCGGATCACAGATAAATATTTACATATATATATATTGGTTATCTGGTACTCCTTAACAACCACCACACACTGGTACAACCTAGATCTACTCAGGTCATTTTCATGTATGACTCCACTTGGGACACCATCACGCATGGATCATTGGGATGCTACGATAATAGTGTGGACACTCTCCACCTATTACCAGCAGCCATGCACAAGCAATACACTCATAATTAATGGTCATTAGTTCTTAAGTCAATTTTTTATTTCTCTCCTAGACTAGCACAAGCACAAGTGCAAACATAGTATACACGTACCTGGATAGTTGATTCAACTTAATCCACTTGATTAAAAAACTCTAACCTGAATTTTCAACAGTATATTCTCTAGACTCCTCTCTCTCATTCTAATGTTAAAACGGTATTTAGATGATAAATTTGCATATATATATATGTTAATAATTTAAATTGTAACAAGAAAATATGAAAAATAGTAATTAATTGTACTAATAAGTTCTCAGGTTTATAGAATAACAATAAACCTCAAAGAAGTCAATTGAACAAGTTTCAAGTGTTTTTGAGAAGAACAAAATGATTTTTGAAAAAATTGTATTGTATGTAAGCTTCAACACAAGCTATTTATAGGGCCGTGTAGAAGACAAAAAAAAGGTGGAATGCATTTTTAAAGTACACGACCATTCTACATAGGCCGTGTAAGAAGTCGTGTAGAAGATAAAAAAAAAGGGTTTTTCATGCAATTATCACAAAGCATCGATTTTTCTCCATTCCCATCATCAAAAACACACAACTGATCCAAATTCAACTCTTCTTCAAAACCCAAACCCCATCATGACAAAACTTACATAAAGATTGAATCTTGCAATCAAAAGATGTAACTTTTCTAAAGAACTCACACTACCTTCAAATGCCATCAATCCTTTATGTTCCCATTTCCTAATTCCTTTTTGTTGTTAAAAAACCTTTAAAAATCTTCCCAACAAATGTTTGTTCTCCCATCCAATCTTAATATTAACATAAAGGTCAAAATCTTTGTTTCCAAGATCTCTTTGTTAGACAAATAGTAGGAAACACAAAAGAATTGCACTTAACATGAGTTATTTTCTGAAATTTCTTCAAGAATCTAATGTGGGAACATAAAAGAAGGATTTTTGTAGAAATAGATGCTAAAAGGAAGAAAGAACAAAGAATCAAGGGCGGTTATCATTTGGGTATTTTCTATATATTGGGTAACCAACGTATGTTTTAAAAAATTTATCATCAATGGACAATTTTTCCTTATAATAAAAATTTAAATCACTTCTTTATCCTTTATTATAAATGCATTTTTTTTAGGATATTTCAATTTCCTATGGCAATTTCCCCGACTTATCAATTGGTTTGCCATCACTGGTTGCGGCGTCTTCACCAACCAAGGTTCTTACTTCCCTATAAGCAATAGGTCGTGGTTTCTATTGATTCTTACAGTCCTTGGATTAATTTCCAATTTAGATTACGAGTCATCATCACAGGTTGGTGTGGCTCATATCATTTGGTATCAGAGCTTAGGAGTTCTAAGAATTTTATCCATTCAATGAGAGGTAACTCAAATCCTTCATATCTTTGATTGTTTTCTTTATGTGTTTGGGGATTGATGTTGATTGTCTACTGTTAGAATTTTAGTTTTCGATATCTTTGTGATAAAAAAAGGGAAATTCGTTTAAAAAATTGTCTTTTAGGGTTTTTGTGATAGTTGTGATAAAAAAAAAAGTCAATAATTTCATACGAGTGGATGATGATAAACCTATCTTTTATACAAGATGTTCTAAAGAAAAACAAGGCCTAATAGTTTGCCGATTGATAGTAGGAGTTTTTATAAATATTGCTAGTAACCTTGTGGTGGAAGAATTGGGTTTGGAAATTTTGAAGCTTAGAGCAACATACCAAAAGCCTGGATTGTGAAGATTTACGGTTACTGACAAGTCTTTTTTCCATTCTTCCCTTTTCTGCCACATAATTAGATCCGGCATCCAGCATCAAAATAATTTAATAATTTTCAAGTAAATTTTCTCTTCTTCTTTAATTCTCCAATTAAACCAACCCAAAAGCCTCCACGTCTAGTATCTACAGCAAATAGCATCCCTAAAATACGTTTTACAAAACCACTAACTCCTCTGCTACCCTAGCAAAGTTTCTACAAAAACTTATACATATAATTAGAAGAAGGAAAGAAAATCCTCCATTCAAAGATCTTAATGCAATTAAGAGTGTCGACCATTTCGAGTAAAAGGAGAATTCACATAATTTCATCGAAGTCAAGGTAACTTATGTTTAAATTGAATGTTATCTTGAAGAATTGAAATAAAGGAAGTGAAATTATAAAATATGTATGTATATATGGACAAAGGTGTCTCGATCCTATAGAAAAAAAAAATATATTAATTAATTAAACAGGGTTGATATTGATTTTCAAATATTTATATAATATATATATAATAAAAAGAAGAGGAGATAGTTATATATACATATGAGCATTCGGCTTTCTGAAGTTTAAGGGAAATTATACTAGGTTAATAATAAATTGTATGTTGATAGATATAAAATTAAATAACTAAAAAAGGGTTATGTATACGTAGGAAAAATATATTGAATGTAACAAATAATAGGAACTTAGAAGTATAACAAATATATATATATGTATATATATATATTGCTATGATTCATGGCAACGTAGGAATCATCTTACTTCTATTTTAAATACTATATAGATTTAGTATAAGAAATAAGATCATGTTATATATTAATTCCTTTTCATGATCAATAACTTTAGCTAGTTGACACTTAAGTAACTAGCACGGCTTTTTTCTACATACTGATGGACAGTCCGAAAGAACAATCCAGACTTTGGAAGATATGCTTTGGGCATGTGTGATGGAGTTCAAGGGAAGTTGGGAAGCGCATTTACCTTTGGTTGAGTTCGCTTAGAACAATAGTTATCACTCGATCATCAAAATGCTGTCTTATGAGGCCTTATATGGATGTAAGTGCATATCCCTTTTGTTTTGGGATGATGTGGAGAAGATGGTTCTTGGACCCGATCTCGTGCAAGATGCGACTGACAAGGTTTGAGTAATCTAACAACGGATGAAGGAAGCTCAAGATAGACAAAAGAGTTGGGCAGATTTAAAAAGAAGGGTTCTTGAGTTTCAAGTGGTAGGTAATGTGTATTTAAAGATAAATCCTACCAAAAGTATTACCAAGTTCGCTCACAAGGAAAGTTGAGCCCCCGGTATATTGGTCTCTTTGAAGTATTGGAACGGGTGGGAGAGTTGGCATACCGCCTTGCTTTGCCACCAAATCTTTCGGGAGTGCACAATGTTTTTCATGTCTTGGTTCTTCTCAAGCATGTAGTCGGCTCGGATCAAGTCATAAAATTGGAACCGGTGTTGTTAAAAGAAAACCTCACTTACAAGGAGCACGTGGTACAGATCTTAGATAAAAAGGTACAAAAATTAAGGAATAAGGAAATTAAGTATGTAAAGGTTCTTTGGAGGAATCATACATACGAGGAAGCAACTTGGGAAGCAGAAAGTGAGATGCGGCAAAAGTATCCAAATCTGTTTAAAGAATCAGGTATGTCGTTTAAGTTTTGTGAAAAACTTTCTTTAAGGTGGGTAGGTTGTAAACCCTTGGTTTTTAGAGTAATCCTAAGCCTTAACCCTAAGTCCTCAAGTCAACAAGGAACCTTAAGTTAATAGATCTCAAGTTAAACCTACAGTCTAGATCCAGTGTTCGTAAATCGAGAAGTCGAAAATTAAGTAAAGTGTGTAGATAGTCCGTAATAATATTTGATTTCCTAAAAATATCAGATTTGATTATTTTCGGCTTATTTCAAACCCGATTGGTACTGCTTTTGGAACGGTGTCCTGGGGCTCGAAAAAATTAAAAATATACCTTTAATATTTTTAGACTCGTATTTTCATAAGGATTTCAAAAATATCGAGTTTATAATTTTTCGGAATCTAAAAATATCAGTTATAGCTTATATAAGCATATTTTGACCGTATCGGTAACTTATTTGTTGAAATACTAAAATAATTCAATTGATTATTTAGTTTTATTTCTGAAATTTCTTCCACTCATTTCAAAATATTTTTCTTAATTTTATTTTTTTTATATATTTTTCTTAATAAAAAGAACTTTTTCAACCCATACTTCAAGTACACTTCAATTTGTCACTTCTACATTATTCATGCTTTCTTTCACTCTTTTTACACTCAATCTGCCATGCATGACAGCTGACCACACCCTCAAAATCAGCCACCTTTTTTTTATTTTATTGTGATTTAAAGTCTTTTAGTTATCAAATTGAGTAACAAGTTACACTTTCAAAATTCAAGTTAAAGCTAACTAAACATCTCTCTCTCTCCTATGAAAATCACGCCAGCCCTCCCAAATTTCTGCCATTGTTTTATATTTTTTTCTGTCAATTACTTAACACACTTTTATCACACTTCTCTCTCTATTTTAAAGCCTCTTACTTACACACTGTCATTCTTTGCAACTCTACATCATTTACTCTCTCTTTTTCCTCTCTTTCTTAGCCTTGTTCTTGTAAGAAACCAAGCTGCCCCCATCTCAAAATATTGCTTCCACATTCCATTATTGAAGATTCTTTAAGTAAACTTTCTTCTTAAGCTTCCATAGATGCTATAGGTTGATTATATGGAGGTTTCACGCATTAAAGGATTCTCCATAATACCTAAAGGCTAGAGATGATGATGCCAAAACTTTGAAATACTCCTCTTGTTTATGATCTATATTGATATTGCTATATTTGTTGTCTTTAAGACTTCATTATCTTCATATTTATATTATACTTCGTAGATCTAATTTTTATGAAGCTTTGGTTATGTTTATGTTTAGATCTATAGGTTTAGGGCTTACTACCATGTATTTCTTTTATATTTATATTCATATTATGTGTAGATCTTAGATTTGAACTTGAATAAAAGTGGTACAATTCGTATTTAGGCAAGAACCCATATTGAAAGACCACCTTCCAAGTTCCAAAATGGAAGTTTTAGTTGAAAAATGAAGGCTTAATGGTATATATCATTAAGACTTCATTTTGCATGGTTCAAAGGTGATTTTCAAAGTTATTTATCAAAACAAAAATCCTATTTTCGGATTTAGGCCAAGGCATGGTTTGAAAACATGTTTTACAACTCAAAAATGAAATTTTATTCCAATAAATGGAAGGCTCTTAAGATAGGATATGTAAAGGATAATTTTTCATAAGTCTTGATGGATTTTATCAAAAGATATGTTCAAAAGCAATTTTTGAAAATTTGGATATAAGTCAAGACCCAATTTTAAAACCTATTATCTAACCTCAAAATGAAGATATAGAAAAAAATATAAAGGACTCTTGGTATAGATACCTTAGGGATTGGATTTTCATAAGTTTAGATGAGTTTTCCTAAAAGGTATTTCTAAAATAGAGAGTTTTGTAAAAGACAAGTCTAGGTCTTATTTTTATTCTAAAACTCAAGGAAGAAATTCGGATCTAGGAAGAGACGAATTTTGAAAACCTTATTTTAGACTTCAAAACAAGAGTTTTATGTGGAAAATGGAATGCTTTGATAATGGGTGACACAAGAAAATTATTTTCATTGAGTCATGTTAGTTTTAGCAAAGGATTTTCTCAAAACAAGAAAAATGAGTTTCAACTCAAAATTTCGGTTTTTACAAAAGTAGATTCTTGGAATTTTCATTTGAACAATATCATTAGGATCATATAAGAAATTAATCTTTTATCTTTGGCTAGAAGTTCTCTTTACAAGTGTAGAACCAATATAAGTTGATCTAAAAAGTTAAATGGAACAAAAGTAACAATTTTCAACAATAACTCAAAACTGGAATTTTCATAACCCTGCTGTACAGTCGCTTTTCAACCATCAAATGACCTTAGATGTTTGATTTAACTTGGGAAATGGCTAGATCCGTCGAAGTAGATAGAAATCGATATATAATATGTGCAATTCCGAGTTAAAATGAGTTAGATATGACCATTTTAAGTTAGGATTTCAACTTAGGCAAAAACTGATGAACTTAGTAAGTAGAATTGTTAAGTTTATTAGAACTTCATAAGAGATACTCATTGAGGGCATTCCTTGTACTTAGGTGATTTGGAGGACGGATTTCCACTCCCCGATAACTACTACGACTAGTGGATATCTCTCCATGGCCGAGTGAGTTCATTTCTTAAATAGTTGTGCTCATGTATGTGCTTGCAATCGTAGTGGCATTAAAATTAGGAAAAGATTAAAATTATGATGATTTGTGATATAATCTTGGTTGAATGAATGATAAGTATCGAGACGACACTTGTTGTAAAATCATTGTATGAGCTGTTAGATTTGGAGTGTCTAAAATTCTCTATGATCGCACTTAACCTACATAATTAAATGCCATGATTTTATGAATAAACTGTACATGCATATCACGTAGTGAGTCGCATTGCATTGGCTAATATACCTTTGGTGGGGACAAAAGTATATTAGTGGAGGCGTGGGGGCCTTTGTTAACATTAAGGATGCGAGATCGCTTAAGTTAACGGAAGTGGGGTAAGCACTTAAAACTACCACAATAAACAACAGAGATTGTATAACTAAAAGAAAGGGATCCGGATTATGGTTGCATGACTTATGGACCATCCTACTCAAGATTGGATTCATGGTTACATGACTTATGGACCACCCCAACCCCAAATGGAGGGCGTAAATCCATTCACATATGGCCCCCAGAAAGTCATATGCTTGTATGCTCATTTGCTTGTGCATTTCATATGGTTGTTAATAACTTGTCTGTCATATACTGTTGTTGAGTATTAAATATTTGGAAATGAATCTCACTAAGCTCGTAAGCTTACACCCCGATAGTTTTTGTTGCAGTGTTCCCATTTTTGGGTTGTTCCGAGAGAACACTTTTCACAGGTTTATCCTTTTTGGATTAAGGAGCTTTTGAAGAAGTCGGGACCTAATTATATGCGTGGACTTCTAGGAAAATGTCTTTAGCATAAATTTTAATGTTTGTAAGATGGATTTAGATTGGATAGACTTCTATTATTTTGGTGGGGGTATGCCTCTTGACTTTTGTAAAGACTTAACTTATTTTTCTTGTTGTGATTTCTATTCTTAATGCTATTGTATGCCTTCTTAAGACTATTCGATTCAAAGTGTGATCCTAAAAATTGTGCAAGTAAACCTCACACCTGGTATGTAAACTTATGGGATGACTAAGGTTGTCATACTTAAGTTTAAATATCAAGTGTGATGGACTGTCGCATTTTGGGTACCCTTTGGGACGTAAAACCAATTATCTATTCATATTGATAATAAAGTCAATTTAATGGGTTGACAAAATATAACATATATTATAACAAAATACCAATAGTCTAAATAATTGAGACATAATTATTAAAATAATAGAAAGCAATTGGAATAAGAATAGTATCACGCCCCAAAGGTACCATAGTTGTACCATATTGTAAATATATTTGATTATTGTACAATACAACCGGTTACTCTAAGGGATGTGACAAATAAAACAAGATCTTTTAGGGTTGCTTGATAAGAAATGATGTATATATATAAGTTATACAATAACAGAGGAAATAAACTACACATACAGTCTGAATAATAATTATTACAGACTAGTTTTTCTAACTTATAAACTAATAACATAAAGCAAATATAAAGTTGCTAAAATAGTAATTCTATAATCCTTTTATCTATTCCCATTTCTTGCTAGCTTTTATTCCTTATCGGCTCTAGCCTCCAAGATGGCACTAGCGTTGGTCGTAAGAAAAACCTAAAAAATCTGTTGGAGTATGAACATGTCTAAGCTTAGTGAAGTAACCATCACATATTGCACATCAAGCATAACAAGCAAGTTTATTTATCAAGCAAGTGCAATGCATCAATCAAACATCTGTTCAAGTACAAGTCTGGAAAACCGGAATCCAAATGGGATGTAGATTTACACCCTCACATCGGTTTTGAAGGAACCAAGTCAAGGATTATATCCTTATAACCCACCTACCCACCCAGGAGAAACTAAGAACATTAGGAAGAACAATACTCACTTTAGTTATCACTTTATCACAGAGACTCCATTAAGTGTTAGTCATTTCAAGTCGATACCACGGGCAACGTTCCTTCTTTTGCCAAGTAGTTCCCATGGAACTGAACAAAACAAAGACAAGCTTGTAAAGAACTAGGAAATTTACATTTAGGAAAACCACGCATTATCCAAGAATTGAACCACTAACACGTAGCGGGCTATCATGTCTTTCATGTAATATATATGCAAGTCATGCAATGCATTATCTCTTTTAAAATTATAAGTCACTAGTTTAAATTCAACTTTAAGGTGATTAAACAGTTCATAGATAATATTCAACGTGCTTCAAACCATTATTCACAACATTTCTATTATCACTTTGAATAAGCACTACTTTAATGTGCAATTCCTACACCACTCAACAAACAAGTTCCCAACCCCATATGCATCATAGAAACACTTTAATTTTTGATTTCAAGTGCAACTAATATTGTAAATCCCCAAATTTTTCGAGAATGGTTTTGGAATACCGAATCGAAACCCTAAAGACTGACCTAAGTTGAAAATGAACCTTAAAACAATTTCGTTCACAGGATTTCATAAGAGAATTTTCAAAAACAAAAATAGAAAATTCGATAATCGTTTAATTTAAAATCGGAGCATGAGATAATCCATCTATTCGATCCTAATGTAACCCTCAATTTCTAGGGTAAAGTTGGATTAAACCTAACCTTGGTCAAACTGAAGTTTCAAAAGTCAACAAAGATTAAGATAATCTAATAGTTTCAACTCCGGCAAACCCGCGCTCTCAAACCTTACAAAACAGAATTGAGTTAATGGCTTATAATAGTTCGTAATAATATAGAGAAGTATAAAATATCATATTCGCAATTTTCTAGTGTCTTTCGGATCCGAACGGGATTAGTTTTCAAAAGCCGTGCCTCGGTACACGGATAGTGAAAATGATAAGAACCTAAGGGGGTTAACAATTTTTCACAATCTTTTTCTTTTTTTTGGGTTTTTGTTTTAAAGGAAATAGAAATAAAGGTATAGATGATATTATTAGTTGATAGGTGCCACGACTAACAAAAATCAAATTGGTTTGTGAATGGAATCACAAATCGATATAACTCACGATTTGTAAAAACTCTCATGAATTGCTAAAGGAATATAAAAATTCAATCAGCAAGAGAATAAAGAAAATTATAATTCTCAATATTCATAACATGTATTGACAATCCTGTCAATTACAAGAGAGAACTCTCTCACATGAACACACCAAAATAGAAATCAACTAAAAGCTCCTAATTCTCATAACCAAGGCTTAATATATAGTCTTTTACATACAAAGAAATTAAAGATATGTAACTGACAAAAGTAAGTAGCTGACTGTAACTGACAAAAAGAAATTAAAGACTATAACTAACAAAGAAATTAAAGACATGTAACTGAAAAATAAGTAACTGACAAAGAAATTGAAAATGACAATTAACTGATAAATTGGCCTTGATGCGTTTACATCATTCTGCCTTCTTGGAAAAGATTCGACCTCGAATCTTGGCATTTAATCTAGATGGAACATCATGTGGAACATGTTGAATCTCCTGAAACTTTTGAGGCGACTTCTTTCTTTTCTTGGAAGGACTGCAAGGATACAAAAATAAATCCTTGACCTTTAGCCGAAATTTTCATATCTCTCCTATTGAACTTCAACCAAAGTCATTGGAAGCATTAAGAATATCTCTCCATCTTTATGACTCTTGTAGGTGTTCTTTATATCATCATAGATAACTCGCCTATCATATTGCCATGGTCTACCAGCAATATCTGTGCAAATCCATAGGAGCTATCACATGTTATTGTATTTCATAATTCTATTGCAAAGTAACCTGTGCGTTTATGAATATGTTCACATCTGGAGAACTCAACCATCGAAGGCTATATGGCCTTGGATGTGGAATCACCTGCAGATTCATTCTCTTCACAAAATCTTGTGAAATCACATTAGCACAACTACCCCCATGCACAACCAATTTACAAATCTTCTCTGAATCATACATCGGGCCTGGAATAAATTTCCCTTTGTGTAGGATCTTCCTTGACTTGCAAATTAGAATTAGCAAATAGGTTGGCTCCTTAACTGCCACAGATTCAACCTCAGCTGCTTGCACTATGGATGAATTAATAACATTGACAGCTTTTCCACCTTCCTTTCAACCTGTGGTGTATCTATTACCAATACATTACCTATTCAACCCTTTTTCCTTGGTCAACAACATTCTTCAGATTATCTCCAACACCTTGTGCATCATGTTTTGTGGGGAAGTTTTTAGGAATAACCTCAACAGCCTTTTCATTTTTCTCAATACTCACGTTATCAAACTACCTGTTGGCTCAACCCTAACCACTTTTACCTCACCAACCCTTTTAGAATGAGACTTCTCCCTCTGTGATGTCAACCACTTTTGGACCACTCTCTTGACGACACCATATCATGAACAACCTGATCCGTACTCATGGGTCGCAAAGTTTTTCTTCATAATTTATATGATAGACATCTCTATCAGGATCATACACAGCCTTATTTAAATGTTTCCATGGCTTGCCTAGGTGTATGTGACAATCATCCATGGGTACAACATCACACAGCACTACATCTTTAAAAGAGCCTGATGAGAAAACAACCCATGCTTGTTTCGTTACTCGAAATTTCTCATTGTAACGATACAACTTATATGGATATGGATGATCTTCAACTTTTAATCCTAATCTTGCCACCGTATATTCAGAAACCAAATTCTCACATAAATTATCAATACGTGCAAGATATCCATGATCCTCAATTTTAACCTTAATATGGAATTTATTCTCCATTGCCTCAAATTCACAAAAATTTACAACAAAACACTAATCTTTCAACAAACCAAACAAATTGCGTCGAACAACAACTACGCAACTTATCAAAGCAACAATCACAACCCCCAAATCCAAACAAATGCCAATCAAGATGAAACGACGACTTACCGGAATGAAGCGCGCCGAACCAAAAGCTCTGATACCAAATGATAAGAACCCAAGGGGGTTAACAATTTTTCACAATCTTTTTTTTTTTTGGGTTTTCTGATTTTAAAGGAAATAGAAATAAAGGTGTGGATGATATTATTAGTCGATAGGTGCCACGACTAACAAAAATCAAACTGGTTTGTGAATGGAATCACAAATCGATATAACTCACGATTTGTAAAAGCTCTCACAAATTGCTAAAGAAATATAAAAATTCAATCAGCAAGAAGAATAAAGAAAATTCTAATTCTCAATATTCATAACATGTATTGACAATCCTGTCAATTACAAGAGAGAACTCTCTCACATGAACACACCAAAATAGAAATCAACTAAAAGCTCCTAATTCTCATAACCAAGGCTTAATATATAGTCTTTTACATAAAAAGAAATTAAAGATATGTAACTGACAAAAATAAGTAGCTGACTGTAACTGACAAAGAAATTAAAGACATATAACTGACAAAGAAATTAAAGACATGTAACTGACAAAAATAAGTAACTGACAAAGAAATTAAAAATGACAATTAATTGATAAATTGGCCTTGATGCGTTCACATCATTAGGCTGACCTTGTTTTATCTATTTAGATCAAACACTAAGACAAACCTATTTCTAATCCATCTTAGGGATTGATTACCGATAGAATTCGTGGGTTTTCGTATTACTATGCTGGGGGTTCATAATATCCAAAAGGGTTCTCACGCGTGATTGCGAAGGTTCTCGCATCATTTGGTATCAAAGCTTTGGCTCTAGATCAGGTTATATCCTTCTTTTGATCTATCTTTTGTTTTCTTTGAATTCAAATTAAAAAAAAATCAATAAAAAAGATTACATCTTTATTTCTTTTAGATCATAAAGCTCACATCTTGATTCTTGTGAGAACAAAAAGTTTGCAACTTTATTCATATTACATCATAAAAATTTGTTCTTTGATCTCTTTTTGGGTATGATCTATTCAGATCTATAGGGAAACACAACTTAGGGTTTTGAAATCTTCAAGTTTGTGAATTGAGTTAAAAAAAAATTTAGAAATTATAAAAAAAAAGAGGGAGAGAGAAAATTTCCAATTGTATCACTCATATCATCTTAGTCTTGAATTATGGGTTATAGATATAATCATGAAGCTTATTTGATAGACTGTGCACTGGATGAAATTGAGTGTGACTTGCCTGAGTTTGATAGTGATCTGCCAGGGGATTATATAGATTGGGAATTGGATGTGAATTATATTATTGATGATTTTCCATATTCTAGCCTTCGTTTGGGGGCAATCATTGGTAAGAAGTTAGTTGGTGGGTCGGCATTTTCTGGAAAGCTCATCTAATGAGGATGAAGATAAATGGGTATGGTGATAGAGTTTCATGGGATTACATGAAAGGGGTTTTGCGAGAAAAACTCGTGCCACCATATTATCAAGATCAACTATATGAAAAATTGTTATTGTTAATGCAGGGGAGTATGAAAGTTAAGGAATATGCACAAGAGTTTGAAACAATCGTCAGACGTTGTGAGTTGGATGAATCACCTAGGCGCCTTATTCTTAGGTTCAAGAGGGGATTAAATTCTGATATTGTCAAACGTATTGGGTGTAATAGCTACATGACCTTAAAGGAAACTATCCAAGCTGCTTTGTGGGCTGAGATATCTCTATCAATTGGGGATACAGTAATAACTTCTTCAGTAGTGACTCACACTCATCAGGGTTATGAGATTGAAAGAGCTAGTAATGATATCCGTGCAAAGATTCCAATGAGTGATCAAAAGAAGCAAGCAGATGGTACACATGGTAAGAATAGTAGCCTTGTAGAGGAGAGTATAGGTGATGTTGATAAGGAGGAGATGGTTGTTGCTGAGAATAGCCATAGTTTTCTTGTGGAGGAGTCGTGTGTTGATTCTTGTATGCTAGCATTAGAGCCACTTCCCGAACTCCAGGAGCTAATGACAGACACCGGTATTTCTATATCCTTATTCCATCATTTAATTTGTTGTATTCTAATCTGTTGATGGGATTGGGAGGAGGAGTTGATTACCATGATTGTATTATGCCTATGAGATCATATGTTATCTGCGTTGGGATTCATTGGAGTATTTATGATGGATTCATGTATTGGAGGAGTGTTCTTTTGGTTGGTGGTACTATAGTTGTGCAGGAGATGGCCTACAAGTGGGAGGTGAGGCGGTTGTTTTCAAGTGTGAATGATTCAGGAATTGCTATGAAGAGTGAAGCATCTTGTGATTATGTGATGGATGTGACTTACTTGTATGGTGTTCACTGGAACTATGTTAAGAGATGGGTGTTTTGTGCTCCATATGATAATCCTTATGTGAAGAGAGATACACATGTTAAACATGAGTGTGAGCGATACACGAGAGTATTGAAAGGATATAAACACACTTGTGAGGGAATTTATTGTCTTTTTATCTCTAACTTGTTTTTGCAGGTGTTCATTCATTTGAAGATGCCAAAGTTATTACTTGATATAGATCATAGCTTGCAGATTCTTTATCCTTTAGATTCGAGGACGAATCTTCTTGAGGAAAGGGGGAATGATGTGATCCATATAGCATCATCAATTGAGCCCATCAAGTTCAAGATCAATAATCCAGTTAAAGGAAAAGAAGGCTTGTTGACGGGAGTTATGATCATTAAATCACAAGTTAAAGTTTGGGATACAAGAGATTAAAGGATTTTTAGGGATATTTATTGATAGTTTAAATGTTTCAAGTTAAATAGTATATTTCAAAATATTGTAACTGTTTTAGGTTTAAAGTGTTTTTCAAAATAGTGTAACTGTTTTAGGTGTGCTTTAATTCACGTAACTGTTTTAGGCTTTTTTCAGTTTATTCTTCATTTGTATATATTATGGGCTTTGTATGGAGAAAGAAGACAGATTATTGTTGAATGAAAAACCAAAGCTTTTGCTTAAATTCTTTGTGTTCTTGATTTAGAATACATGCTAAAGGAACATTCAAAGGAGATCTTGATCGCCTTCTTTGTGGAGTGTTTCGAAGATAAGGCTGACCTTGTTCTATCTATTTAGATCAAACACCAAGACAAACCTATTTCTAATCCATCTTAGGGATTGATTACTGATAGAATTCGTAGGTTTTCGTATTACTGTGCTGGGGGTTCATAATATCCAAAAGGGTTCTCACGCGTGATTGCGAAGGTTCTCGCATTAGAAAATATTCTGACAATACTATTAGACTCGTAAAAATATAAAGATTTTAAAAATATCAGTTTCATGATTTTTCGGTAACTAAAAATATCAGATATAGCTTGTTTATGCTTATTTTTATTACTACCGGTATTTTATTTATCTAGTTTACTATTCATACTATTCATTACTATTTCACTAACTCTACTTTTTCTTACACTTTTACATTTCCAACACAATTTTATTCACATCAAACCTTACACGTTATTTCTTTTATTTACAAAAAATTACAAAATAAACAAAATATCCTCTCTCTCTCTCTCCTCTAATATCACCGGCCTCCCTCTCTCTTTCCTCTATATTATTTCTTTTTCAATTTATTTTATTACATCTAATTTTCACTTCAAAATTCTATAAATATCTCCTCCCTTCTTCACTCTTTCACACATTCATTTTACATAACAGAACTACTAGAATTTCTCTCAAAACCTCTCTCCAACAATCCTATCTCAAAACACTCTCTACCATCTACTACTCTTCAAGAAAAATAACAAACACACTACCCATTCATCTCTCTTCAAATCTTTCATTAAACCGTAGGTAAAATTCTACCTATATCTCTTTATTATGTTCATACAACTTAGCATGAGCCTAGTGTATGTTTCTTAGACTCATGTGAGTTAAAGAAGCAATAATAGGTTCATGTTTTGTTTTTTTTCATTTTCATATTTTACATTATGTTATTATGTTGTTGTTATTATTCTTATTATTATTTTTGCTCTGATCTAACTTCTATATAGTATTATATTATTATGTATATATATTTCTTTAGAGCATATAAGCTTACTTGTTATTTATTTATTTATTTAATCCATGCTATTATTAAGACTAGTCTTTCTAGTCTTACACTTGTCTATATCAAGTTAAAACGATTTTTTTTTTCTTTTGGGACTAGTCTATTCTTAGTCCCGGGTTGCCTTAATGAAGCGAAGGCTCTCAATACTTGATCGGGATACCTTGATGAAGCTAAGGTTTCCAATGTTTGATCATATTATTACGTTTATTTGCTTATGAGTATTTCTTTTTATTATGTATTATTCTTACTTTTTCATTGCTACATAATCATATTCATGTATGTTAGAATGTTGTTGTCTTAAATAAAAATAAAAATGGGTTCTTTCTTAAACAAAGGAAAAGTGAACTAGATTTCTTAACAAAGGATTTTTCAACAAAAAGTCTAGGTATTGTTTCTAATAAATTCTTTTCAAATGCTTAAATAAGTTAATCATAAGTTTTAAAGTATTAGTGCCCAAATATTCTTCAAATGAAAGAAACTCATTTCTTTTATAAATCAAAACTAATACTCATAAGATATAATTTTTAGCATTGAACTTAAGATTTTAACTCACATATCTTTTATAAAACTTAAATAGGTTCACTATAGAGTTCGAAAATCACATACTAAGAAAGTTTCTTCAAAACTTAATTTTTATATGTTGTTATTCTCTTTCCAAAATTCAAATGAAATTTTGCTAAGATCTAATATTGACAGTTCTTTATTTTAAAAAAAGTTTTCTTATAACTATCTAAAAGAATTATTTCATCACTTGATATTGTAAAACCTCTGTTTTCTAAGCCCTAAACCTTAAGCCGGAAGTCTACGGAGGACCTTAGGTCAACGGATCATGAGTAAAACCCTACAGTTTAGATCTTGAAAACCCGAGTTCGCAAATCGAGGAGTCGAAAAATAATTTAAAGTGTTTAGAATAGTCCGCAATAATATTTGAATTATTAAAAAGATCAGATCGGTTAATTTCGGCTTATTTCGAACCCGTTTGGATACTGCTTTGGAAAGCGTTTGTCCGGGGCTCGGAAAATTAAAAATATATCTTTAATATTTTTAGACTCGTATTTTTATAAGGATTTCAAAAATATCAAGTTTAGAATTTTTCGGATTCTAAAAATATCAGTTATAGCTCATATAGCTTATTTTACTCTTACCGGTAACTAAATTGTTAAATTTCTAAAAATAATTTAATTGATTATTTTATTTAAATCATACAAATTCTGCTACTTAAATGAAAATATTTTTCTTAATTTATTTTATATATTTTCTTATTCAAAAAGCCACTTTATCAACCATATCTCAAGTACACATACATTATCAACTACACATTATTATGTCTTCTTTTGCTTTTTCTTACACTCCTCTTCCCCAAATTTGCAGCTGCCCATTCCCCATAAATTAGCCACTTTTCATTATTTTTAATTATTTATTTGATATTTTAAAGTCTCTTTTAGTTACAAATGGATGCAACTTGTTACACTTTCAAATTGCAAGTTAAAAATCAAACTACTCACTCCCTACACACACAAAATCACGCTAGCCCCTCTCCTTGTTGCAGCTGCATGTTCTATTTTTTTTTAAAATTTATTTAACACTCTTACATCTTATTTAGCATCTTATTCTCTCTCTCTTTCACTTTACAAACCTATATTTTTCCTTCTTTTTCCCTCTCTTTTTCTCTTCTTCTTGCCTTGTCTTCTTGAAACAAGCTGTCCCCATTTTTCTTTCTTGCTTCCACATATTTCTTGCAAATATTTGAGGTAATCTTTCCCTTTTTGCTCTTATAAGATGTTCTAGGACGATACCATGGATGTTTCATGCATCAAAGGACATTCCACAAGCTTAAAAGGCTATGGATGATGATGCCAAGAAGTGAAACACTCCTCTAGATGATGATCTCTTTTGTTCTTAGTTTTGGTTTTATGGAAGGCTTGTTTATCTTCTTGTTTTTGTGATAACTTGTAGATCTAGAGTTTTATCAAGCTTTAGTTATGTTTATGTGTAGATCTAGAAGTTTAAGGCTTATATTAAGTTTTTCTTATGCTTTCATGGTTATATATTGAGTAGATCTTAGATTCAAGTTGGAATGAAAAAGTAAAATTCGTAACTTGTCAAGGCTCCATGTTAAAAACCCTCTTCCAAGTCTTAAAATGGAAGTTTTTGTTAAGAAAATGAAGGTATGATGGATATATATCATCAAGACTTCATCTTACAAGAATCAAAGTTGATTTTCAAAACAAAAATTGTATTTTCGGATCAAGACAAAGACCTAAAATAAAACATGTTTTTCAACTCACAAATGAGGATTTTATTCAAGAAATGAAGGGTTCTTAGGATATAATATGTGATGGGTTGTTTTTCATGAGTTTAGATGAAATTTCTCAAGAGATATCCAAAATAAATTTATGAAAATTCGGATCAAGACAAGACGTATTTTTGGAACCATCATTCAACTTTAAAATGGAGATTTAGACAAAAATATAAGAGGCTCTTGATATAGATATCTTAAGGAATGAATTTTCATAAGTTTAAATGAGTTTTCCTAAAAGGTATGCTTAGATCAAGTGTTTTGTAAAAGACAAAATTTAGGTCTTGTCTTCATTGTAAACTTCAAAAAGGAAATTCGTAATTATGGAGAGACCAATTTTTAAAACCTTCTTTTTTATCTCAAAACAAGTATTTTATATGGAAAATGGAATGCTTTGATAATATATAATATAGGAAAAATTATTTTCATTGAACTAAGTAAATTTTAGTAAAGGAATTACTCAAAACAAGACAATGAGTTTTGACTTGTAAATTTCGGTTTTATGAAAATGGATTCTTAGAAGTTTCATTTGAACTTTATGTTTGGTATTAGATAAGTGTGTAATCTCTTAATTTTGTTTTGAGGATCCCTTGCAAGCTTAGGACTAAATAAATTGGTCTAAGTAGTTAAATAGAGTAGATATGGCAATTTTCACAAAGGCTCAAATCTTGGAATTTTCGCAACCCTACTGTACAGTATGTTTCCGACCCTAAATGACCTTAAATGTTTGAATTAACTTTAGAAATAGATAGCTCTTTCGAAGTAGGTATAAATCGGTATATTATAAGCTAAATTCCGAGTTAAAATGAGTTAGATATGACCTTTTTAAGTTAAGGATTCAACCTAGGCGGAAATTGACGAACTTAGTAAATAAAATTGTTAAGTTTAATAGAACTTCATAAGAGATACTCATTGAGGGTATTCTTGTACCTTAGGTGAATTGGAGGACGGGTTACCACTTCCCGATGACTATTACGACTAGTGGATTTTCACTACATGGACAAGTGAGTTCATTTCTCAATTGATTATGCTCTTGGATGTGCTTGTAGTAATAGTAGTGGCATTAGACTTAGGAAAAGATAAACTTATGATTGAATGGTGATCCAAACTTGCATGAATGAACGATAAGTATATCGAGGCAAGCTTTGTTGCAATAATCTTGTATGAGCTAGTATAGATTTGGAATGTCTGAAATTGTATGGTTACTTTTAAATTATCTAATTAATATATCATGATTATATGAATAAATTGTACATGCATATCACGTAGTGAGTCGCATATCATTGTCGAGTATGCCTTTGGTGGGACAAAGGTGTATTTGGGAGGCAGCGGGTCTTTAATGAAGGGGACTAGGGTTGCATGACTTATGGACCACCCCGTTCAAATATTGAAACTATGGTTGCATGACTTATGGACCAACATTAAAAATTGTGGTTGCATGTCTTATGGACCACCCCACTTAAGGTTGGGACTATGGTTGCATGTCTTATGGACCAATATTGGAATTGTAGTTGCATGACTTATGAACTACCCCAAACCCCGAATGAAGGGCATAAATTCATTCACTTATGACTACCGGAAAGTCATATGCTTGCTTGCTCATTTGCTTGTGCATTCATATGGTTGCTTAATTTTAACTTGCTTGTATAGATATTTTAGCTTGGTCGGGCATGTTACTTGAAGAAAATGAATCTCACTAAGCAATTAGCTTATACCCCAACAGTTTTTGTTGCAGTGTTCCTATTTTTGGATGTTCTGAGAGGACACCTTGTGCAGGTTTACTATATTGGATTAAAGAGCTTTTGAGGAAGTTGGGACCTAGTATAGGCGTGGACTTCTAGGAAAATCTCTTTAATGTAAATTCAGATATGTGTAATTGGAGCTAAACGATGTAGACTCCTATTATTTTGGCGGGGGTATGCCCCCTAGGCTTTTGTAAAGTTTAACTATTTATCCTGTTGTGATTTATATTCTTAATGCTATGTATGCTTTCTTAAGACTACTCGAATCAAAGTATGATCCTAAAAGTTGTGAAAGTACACCTTACACTCGATATGTAAACTTATGGGATGACTAAGGTGGTCATACTTAAGTTTAAGTATCGCGTGTGGTGGACTGTCGCGTTTAGGGTACCCTTTGGGGCGTGACAGATATATTAAGAATAAAACAAGTTTTTCGAATCAAGGTAAAATCAACTCATTATTTTAGAAACCAACTTAGAAAAATAAAATTTTGCCAAGAAAGTAAAGTTTTAAAGATAAAATTATTTTTTTAAGAAGAAAAAAGGATATAAAAATGAGAGGAAAACATACATTTAACACAACTTCAAATAATTGACCACACCAACAACTTAAGAAAAATTTTGAAAAGCTTATTTTTCAATCACTAGAAATAAAGTTAGTAGATAACTTAAAGAATCAAATTTTTGAAAAATTAATTTATTTTTTGAAAGATAGGAAATTGAATTATAATAGGAAAAACACTCACTCATAACAAATATATTTTAGTTTTCCTTCTAACAATTCAAAAAGAAGAAATTTTCAAAAGTTTTATCTTTTAAAACCCTTAAAGACAAATTATTTATGAAATATCAATATTGAGACAACGCTACAAAAATCATGCATACAATATGAGTATAAATCTATGTTCAAAGGATTTTTCAACTATATATATATCCATATATTTTGCTTAAGGATTTTTTAGTAAAGTGAAGTTTGGAAAAATCATATTTTGTGAACTATAAATTCATAACTATTATGTACCGTAGTATTTTCCAACCAAAATGGCTTTTTATGACAAAAATAACCTTAGAAATGGATAGATCTTTTTGAGTAGGTAGAAAACGGTATATTATTTGCGCAATTCCGAGTTAAAATGACCAAGTTATGATCACTTTAAGTTAAAATTACCTTCTATACGAATTTTAACGATTCTTATGATGTAGTTTTTTTATAAGCACCATAGAATCAATAAGAAATACTCATTATGGGTATTCTCTTGATTAGGTGATCTCGAGGGGGGTATTCATACCTGGAGGATTATTTTAATTAGTGGATTTACTGATCGACTCATCTGTAAGAAAGATATATCCTCATGGCCGAGTGAGTTTATTCCCTACCTTTTTCGTACTTAATTGTGCTTGTAGCTAGAGACACTAGAAGTAGGAAAAGATGAAAATGAATTATGTATGATAAGATTGGTTAAAAGAATGCTAAGCATACTGAGGCATGAATCGTTGTTAATTAACTTATGTTTTACTATTATTCTGTTGGAGTGTGTGCAAATTCTGTGATCCTTTAAATTACTAATAATATACTATGAGTTCTATACTAATTTGATTCATGCATATACGTAGTTAGTTTCATTGCATGAGTTGCTATACTCGATGGGACAAGAGTTAGTAGCCAGGTTTGTAGGAGCCATAAATCTGTGAGATGGGTGATTAGGAGCCTGAAAGAACTATTTTAAGATGGGTGAGTAAGTGCCTGAAATAAACTACATGAGTTGGATTTTAAAGATGGGTTTTAAAGAGCTTGAAATACCTAACCCTGAACGGAGGGGTAAATCATTCAACATATGATTGTCGGTAGATCATATGTATTGCTTGATTACTTGCTTGATGCATTCATATGCTTGTTTAATAACTTGTTTGTAATTATTTATACAAGTACGTTGATTCAGGAATATTCTCACTAAGCTAGTTATGCTTATACCCCGATAAACCTTTGTTGTATCGGGACTAATATCTTTCATGCCCTAGGACTACATATGCTTGAGTGAGATTATGTTTTGGAAAAGCTTCTGGATATCTTTTGAAGATCTTATGTTAAATATCCTTTAATATCTTTTGGTGTTAGTATTGTTTCCTTGTGTGAAAGACTAAGACGATATTATGATTATTTGGAGAATTATAGGGGAAATGCCCCTAAGATAATGTAAGGATTATATTCTTATAATGTTGAAATGAGATGATTATCTAGAATTCTTGTATGTTGTATTTACTATCTCGAACTATACAACCCACCGGTATCTCCTATTGTTGTGATAGACGCCTTACATATGGTGTTGAAAACTTTTACATGACTTCGGGAAGTCATTCTTAAGTTTTAATACCGTATGTGGTAGATTATCACGTTTAGGGTACCCTTTAGGATGTGACACTCACTAAGCTAGTTATGCTTATACTCCGATAGACTTTTGTTGTAATAGGGCCAATATCTTTTATGCCTGAGGACTTCACATACTCGAGTGGAATTATGTTTTGGGGAGCTTCTGGAAATCTTTTGAAGATCTTAGACTAAATATCCTTTAATTCTTTTGGTGTTAGTATTGTTTCCTTATGTGAAGGATGAAGCTGATATTACGATTGTTTGGAGATTTATAGGGGAAAGCCCCTAAGATGATGTAAGGATTATATTCTTATAAAGTTGAAATTAGATGGTGTTTAGAGTTCTTTTATGCTATATTTACTATCTCGAGCTACACATCCCACTGGTGTCTCTATTGTTGTGATAGACGCCTTACATATGGTGTTGAAGCTTTCGCATGACTTCGGAAAGTCATTGTTAAGTTTTAATACTGTATGTGGCGGACTGTCACATCAAGGGTACCCTTTGAGGCGTAACAAATATTACAATCACATGCAATGTCATAGATCAGGGTTACTCACTTGCTCATAATGCTCAACCGTAGTAGTCCTTTCGGAAATCCACAATTGGATCAAATTCACCTAACAGATAGTTAAATGTTTACTAATAAGATAATTGACTATGTAGATGATTCCTAATAAGTGTTCAAGCGTCCTAAAACTATTTTTGTTCTTGTCAAAACCATTTTATTATTTCTAACCCAATGATAGCTTAGAAATAACCATCTCAAAGATTATAAAATACTCTATATATACAAAATTTGTGTAACTAAATATTCCTCAATATAAGTGACCTAAATGATCCTAAATACATGTTTTTAGTGTATAGTCTTTAAGTAAACTTATATTACTTATTCTAACTCCTATTTTGTGTATAAATAGATGTTAAAAGACTTGTTTTGTATATTATAAGTCAAACATTCATCTTATTGGCTTCATAATATATACTTCCTTTATTCTATAAATTCCTATGATTGGTGTAAGACTTTTCTATGTCTTGTTTTGTTTCAAAATTTCATTATTAAGCTTTTATAATTCAACTATTCTATTGATGTCTTTCCTAACAATATATTCTCTATTATTGTTTAATTTGCTTGTCAACCTTATTTGTTTATGTAGATCAAAATTTCTATTGTTTATGGGTTTTTATCTACATTTTGATCATTGGTATACTATTCTAGTAATTGTCTCAATTCATCTAAGCTTCATTTTGTATTCTAAATTATAGTTTGTTTCTTAGAATTAGTTTAGTTTATTTAAATCTCCCATTTTTATTATACTTTTAATATGCTTATTGATAAGACTTTCTACTATAGTTTCTTATGTGTTCATATGATTAATGTTCTCTATAGGTGTCTGAATGTTCATATTAGCTAAATTCTATTATCTAGAGATTGTTCTAGACATATTCTACTAATCTTTTGAACTAAGTTAAACTATGAAATGTGTATAAAAGGTTCATGATCCTATAGTGACCGAAAATTAGGAGATAGAGTTTCTAAATTTTAAGTTTGATTCTTTCATAATTTTCTTTACTAGAGATAGTATCTAATTCAACTGAAATGATCATCACATGCTATTCCATATTCATGCTATTATCAAATATAAACTTAATAAGACTACACATATATAGAGTTTCTATGATCAACTTATGCATTCATCTTCTTAATTTCTACACAAATATAAGTTACATAATAGAATTGGACATTACCTTGTTAGCCTAAAAAGAAGATGATAAATTCTCCTTCCTATTTGGATCTTGACCTACATATGTGAATAAGGAGATGAGTTTATCATAATTTAGACATAAAATAACTAACTAAAGATAGGCTTTCATTTGACTAATACCTTGTTGGGTTGGTGAGCTACAAGAAAAGAAGTTGGATTTTGTTTGTTCTAGATGTCTTTAGAGAAAATTCCTTTGATTTCATGGTGGGGGCAAGGAGAATTTGAAGTTGTTAATATTCATTTGTTAAAGAGTGTGTGTGTGTATGTGTGTTTGTCACGGTGGAATTTAATTGGGGAGGGTGGGTTTTGTTTGTTTTTATATTATTTATATAGAGTTGAGGAAGTGTTAATTAGTGTCTATATGTGTATATATGTCACGCCCCATAAGGGTATCCTAAACGTAACAGCCCGCCACATACTATATAAGACTCTTGAATTACTATCGGAGCCCTTCAGGAGTCTTGTATAGATGTAAAGCGTCCCTTTACGATAATAGAATACTCTATTCAATGGAGTTAAGAAGTTTAATGTGGCATTTGATAGCCATAGATAATAAACCAAAACACGTACATAATTTACAAAGTCTAAGGGGCATTCCCCCGCAAAAGAATATTAAGTCCATTACAGTCATCCAGAGTCTTTTGGTTTCCTATGGAAGTCTAAACAAAATCGAAATAAACTTTTAAGAGAAACTCCTAGCTTTGGTACCTGAGTTGTAGCTTGCCTTGGCCTAAGCCAAATGAACTCATGCTGCAACAAGTAAAAACTATAGGGGCGTAAGCTAACTAGCTTAGTGAGTGAAAACTTCTATATCGCAATTAAGACAAATCATTCAAGCAAGTGATTATTCAATCAAGTGAAATGCATCAAACAAGTGAATTTAGCAAACATATGACCAACCGGAAATCATATGTGGATGGACTTGCGCCCTCCATCTCGGGTTAGCAGATTAACGAATCCTGCGGTACGACGCCGTTTAAGCTCACGGTCAACTGAACAATAATTCGTTTTATGGATCACGATTAATCAGCGTATTCGTTTTATGGATCACGATTAACCAACACATTCGTTTTATGGATCACGATTAATCAACATATTCGTTTTATGGATCACGAAAAACCAACAAATGCTAATGCTCCATCCCCATCGTGATATGAATGAGTTCAAATTTATATTGAATGTCTGATAATTGATCAATCCAATTCTTTTACGTAGCCAAGCAATATTAGCAAACAATTAATTCTAGCTTCTCTATATACAAGCAATGAATTATCACCCGGCTTCAATATTCTTTAAATTCAACTTCACATATCCTAGCTCCGGTACCTGAGCTGTAGCTTACCTTGGCCTAAGCCAAATGAACTCATGCTGCAACAAGTAAAAACTATGGGGGCATAAGCTAACTAGCTTAGTGAGTGAAAACTTCCATATCGCAATTAAGACAAATTATTCAAGCAAGTAATTATTCAATCAAGTGAAATACATCAAACAAGTGAATTTAGCAAACATATGACTAACCGGAAATCATATGTGGATGGACTTGCGCCCTCCATCCTGGGTTAGTAGATTAATGAATCCTGCGGTACGACTTCGTTTAAGCTCACGGTCAACTGAACAATAATTCATTTTATGGATCATGATTAATCAACGTATTCGTTTTATGGATCACAATTAACCAACACATTCGTTTTATGGATCACGATTAACCAACATATTTTTTTTATGGATCACGAAAAACCAACAAATGCTAATGCTCCATTCGTGATATGAATGAGTTCAAATTTATACTGAATGTCTAATAATTGATTAATCCAATTCTTTTAGGTAGCCAAGCAATATTAGTAGATAATTAATTCTAGCTTCTCTATATACAAGCAATGAATTATCACCTGGCTTAGATATTCTTTAAATTCAACCTCACATATCAGCAGCAGACAATTATAATTCCCAACTAACCCCATCATGCATAATCATTCTTTTTATCTTTGCTTAGCAACTAGTGCAACTATCATTGCAATCACAAGCAATATTATTGAAATTGGAAGTGATACTCACTCGGCCATGGTACGCCGGTCTCTTAGTAATAATAGTCGGGTGGTAGGGTATTGTTGTTCTCGGGATCACCTACTCAATAAGAATAACCTAGTGAGAATCTCATCACTTCACTAATTCAAACTATACATCTAAACTAAACAAAATCGTGATTCTCGCTATTTGCGGAAGTTCCAACTTAAAACGGCCATAACTTGGTCATTTTAACCCGGAATTTCGCAAATTTTATATCGATCTTTATCTACTTCGAAAGATCTATCTATTTCTATTATTACTTCCAAGTTTTGAAAACATTTAGGTCATGGAACAGAGGGACCAGATCTGTTCTGTAACTTTTCCATTTCCGAAAAATTGTTTCTCACTTAATCAAAATGTTTCTAGTTGACGATTCATGTATAGATAAAATATGAATGAATTCCTAATATGAATGACATGTAATGAGTTCAATATATGCATGATCTTGATGATTTTTGATATTGAAACTTTAAGAACTCCTAATTCTTACGAGACTCCAACAATAGCCATTTCTTAAAATCTATTTTTTCCAATTTTGCATTTCCTTAGTGTTTTGGGATTTTATTCTTAGAATTTACTTGTTATCTAAATAAAAATGAGTCTTTATCATCTATACTATCCAAGACCTTCATTTCCACATAAAAATTTACATTTTTGACCTTCCAAGTATATTTTAAAATAAGCTTTTCACAAAAATCCGAATTTTGGAAAAATTCATTTCTTGCATGTTTCCTTTGAGAAAACTTGTTTAATGCATCAAAATTTAGAGCTTTACTATATCTATTTCCTAAGGACTTCATTTAACACATAAACACATGCAATTTAAGCTTGAATACTAGGTGTTTATGTAGGCATCACTTCAAATTACGAATTTAACAATTTGACACTAGCTCAAAATTTTCCATCTTAATTCCACTACTTGTTTTACACATTACTCATGCCTAAACTCATTTCAACTTATAAAAATCATTCCTTAGAGATACCTATTACATATACCTTTCATTTTTCATGTAAAATATGAGTTTCAAAGTGGTTTCATGGGTTTTTAAAATAAGCCTTGAAGCTCATCCGAATTTTCCATTACACGTTTCTAACAAAAACCTTTTCTTTTCAAGTTCCTTGTCTTATATTCATAAAGATCTACCATCTAACACATTCATATATGCAAGACTAAGCTTTTATGATCATTAATGCATGAAAACATAAAATATTCACATAAACATGAATGTCAAGATAAACATGAATGTCTAAACACTAGATCTACACTTATGGTGCATGAAAATGAGTTTAAAGACATGAACATAAATTTTTCATGCAAGATCTCTACTTTTATATGCATGAACATAGTAATACTTCAACAAAAGCTTGTTAAACACAAGATTTACTCTTGTAATGGATTGAGATTCATGTATTAATGTTTTCTCATCCCTAGCATTTGCTCATTGGGATTTCAAGATGAAAACACACAAGAATACTCTTGCCATTGCAAGATTTAGTAGTAACAAGGCTTGGAATCATCACCTAATGAAGATTTGAAGAAGAAAAGAAGAGAAAATGAGCTTGGTCACAGCAAGGATGAGGAGAAGAAGAGAGGGTTTTGCTTCTTTTAAAAATTTTGAATGAGTAAAAATGAGGAGAGAGAGAGAAAATGAGCTTATGTATTAAAGGAATTAGGGTTTAAATGAAATAATAAAGAAGTAAAAATAAATCAAATAGAGGGAATTGGGGGAGGGGGTGCGCCGGCCAAGCAATAGAGAGAGAGAGAGAGGGATATTTGAATTTGATAAAATTTGTAATTTAAGTAATAAAATGTAATAATTGTAAGAATTAAGTAGGAAACAAAATTTTCTTGGAAAAGAAAATATAATGAGTAGTTCTAAGGATGCAAGAATAGGATATGGGTAGTGTGTAATGTAGGTTGTACTTGTGAATAGTGATAAATAGTAGACAAGACATCTACTTTACCGGTAGTAAAGAAAATACAGGAAAAATGCTATAACTGTAATTTTTATAGTACGGAAAATTATAAAATTTATATTTTTGAAATCCTTATAAAATTTCGGTTCTAATGAATATTTCGAATATTTTTCTAAGTTTCTGGTCCCGGGGCCCTTTTTCCATAATAGAGCTTGCGAAGGCCCGGAATTGAAAATTTTCCTAATTTAAAACTTTCTAAGGTTTAAAATATACTTTAAAACAATAATTCACATTAATTTATTTTATAAAACTTCTTTTGTTATGAAGCCGAAAGAAAGCCGGATTTAGAGTTCCTAAGCTTCTCTCACTAAGCTTGAACTAGATCAATTTAGGGTTTTGCTTTTTGATTCCCGAAGTTTACTCGACTACTAACATGCCGGGGTTTACAATATATATATATCCTAATATTTTCTACATGGTGGATTGAGATGATTTTTTAAATTTGTAATTGTTGTTGTTGTTCCCTGAGCTTGACTTCAATGAAGACTTTTCATTGTGTTAATTCTAAGGTAAACATGATCCCCTACCTTAAATTCAAGTTCCCTTCTTTTAGCCTAACTCTTTTTATCTATGTTGTGCCTCCTTCATTTTTTTTTTTTTTAATAATAGCCACTTTATCTGTTGTCTCTTGCACAAGTTCAAGACCTACAACTATATCATCTATATTGTCCTTGAATAATGGTGATCTACACTTCCTCCATATAACGATTCATATGGTGACATCCCAACACTAGAATGATAACTATTGTTATATGCAAACTCAACCAAAGGCAAATATTGATCCTAATTTCCTTTGAATTGTAGGATACCATATCTCAACATATCCTCCAAGGTTTGTATAGTTCTTTCTGTTTACTTATCAGTTTGAGGATGATAGGTAGTACTGAACTGTAACCGTGTTCCTAATGCTTTCTGTAATCTAGTTTAGAACTTAAAACAAACCTCGGGTCCCTGTCTGACACGATTCTAGGAGGTATTCCATGCAATCTAACAATTTCCTTCAAGTATATTCGTGCTAGATTCTCTAATGAATATGTCATATTTATTAGTAAGAAATGAGCTAATTTGGTGAGTCTATCCACAATTACCCATATAGCATCATGTCCTGCACTTGCTCTAGGCAAGGAACAAACAAAATCCATGGAAACTTGATCCACATGGTCTTTAATGTTTAGCTTTTATCCTTTAGCAGACCTTGCATTTAAAAATGAAATCAGCGACATCCTTCTTCATCCCATTCCACCACCTATTGATATGTTTTTGTTTCTCCTAGATGAACTGCATAGCCCAAATAATGTGCCTCATGCATTAACTCTTTCTTTAATTCTAAATTATTAGGCACACATGGTCTATTTTTCAACCTGAGAATTCCTTCCTTATCCACTCAGAAATCATTATGCTTACTCTAAGCTATACCTTGTATGACTATATGGAATTCCTTCTCTTCTTTCTGCCCTTCTTTAATCTTTTGAAACAAGGTGGGTTCCATAATTAGATTACTTATCTCAGCTTTGGAATCTTGTATTGTAAACTCTAAATTTAGCCTTTCAAACTCCTTAATGAGTTCCTCTTGCTCTATTAACATTGAAGATATTTCTCCATAGCTCTTTTGACTTAAAGCATCAGCGACTACATTAACCCATCCTAGATGATAATTAATGCTTAAGTCATAGTCCTTAATTAATTACAACCATCTACGTTGTCTCATGTTCAATTCCTTTTGAGTGAATATATACTTCAAGCTATTATGATCTATATATATTTCACATCTTTTTCCCATACAAATAATGTAGCCATATTTTGAGAGCAAAAATGATAATAGCTAATTCCAAATCATGTGTGAGATACTTTATCTCATGTGGTTTTAGCTATAGATGCATATGCTATTACTTTCCCATTTTGCATCAATACACATTCCAATCCATTCTTTGATGTATCACTATAAATAGCAAAGGGATCTCTATCGTTGGGTAAGACTAATATTGGAGTAATTATTAATCTTTACTTTAGTTCTTGGAAGCTTTGCTCTCGTTTCTCATTCCATTCAAATTTCTTATTCTTCTTTGTCAGCTGAGTTAATGGTCGTGCAATCTTAGAGAAGTCCTGTATAAACTTTCTATAATACCTAGCAAATCTCAAGAAACTTCTTACTTCAATAACTGTTTCTAGTCTTTTCCACTCAACAATGGCCGTAATTTTTGCAGGATCTATAGATATTCCTCCTGCAGATAAAATGTGTCCAAGAAATGATATGTTCTTAAGCCAAAATTCACATTTAGACAACTTGGCATACAACTTATTTTCTCAATACCATCCTCAGATGTTCTTCATGTTGTTCCTTTAAGGTGAATGTACAAGTATATCACCAATGAACACTATTACACATGTAACTAACAAAGGCTGAAATATTCGATTCATTAAATCCGTAAAGACAGTTGGTGCATTTGTTAGTCCAAATGGCATAACCAAGAATTCATAGTGACCATACCTAGTTCTAAATGCGGTTCTAGGTACATCCTCCACTTTGATTCGATTATGATGATATCTTGATTTTAGATCAATATGAGAAAATACTTTTGGTCCTTTCAATTGATAAAACAAATCATCAATTCTTGGTAGAGGGTATTTGTTCTTAATTGTAACTTGATTAAGTTCTCGATAATCTATACATAATCTCATGGAGCCATCTTTCTTTTTCACAAATAAACTGGCGCTCCCTAAGGCGATACGCTTGGGCGTATAAATCTTTTATTCAATAATTCTTGTAATTGCACCTTTAATTCCTCTAAATTCCACTAGTGCCATTCAATAAGGTGGTTTTGATATCGGTTCCGTCCCTGGTACCAACTCGATGGGAAATTCTACTTCATTAGGTAGAGGTAGACTTGGTAATTCCTCTGAAAACACATCCGAGTATTCACATACTATTCGTATAGTCCAAATATCTGGTTTCTCTGGTTTACCCTCCATGGCGCTTGTAAACCCCTAGTTTTTTGGTAATTTTAAGCTTAAACCCTAAGTCGGAAAGTTAACCGAAAACCCTAGGTCAACAAATCCTTAGGAAACCCTAGCAATTTAGATCCAACAATCCTGTGTTCTTAAACCGAGAAGTCGAAATATGAGTGGAGAGTGTAGATTGGTTGTAATAATATTAGGATGCTTAAAAATATTAGATTGATAAAATTTTGGCCTATTTCGAACCCGATCGGATACAGACTTTGAAAAACGTGTCCTGAGGCTTGAGATACCAAAAATATGTTATTAGTACCGTTAGATTCGTAATTTCATAAGATTTCCAAATATATCAGTTATGTAATTTTTTGATTTATAAAAGTTTCAGTTATAGCCTTTTTATTGTATTTTCATTACTATCGATAATTTAATTGTCTAATATACTTTTTGATTTCTAATCACACTATTCACAAGTACAACCACTCATACCCTATTCTTACATCATTACAACCTATTCTTAAAATATTATGTCATTTTCCTTACAAAATTACTTTTCCAATACACTTTATTACTTAATTTACTTATTAAATTTGAATTTTATTACACAAAACAAATATCAAACATCCCTCTCCTCCTTACAAAACTGGCACACCTTAAGAGAACACAGTTATATGCCAAGTTTTCCAAGTGTGACTTTTGGTTAGATAGGATTTCATTTTTGGGACATGTAGTATCAGGAGAGGGTATATCTGTGGACCTAAGAAGATAAATGCTACAATGGATTGGAAGCCACCTAAGACAGTAACAGAAGTAAGAAGCTTTTTGGGTCTAGCTAGTTATTACAGGAAGTTTGTTAAGGATTTTTTCAAAATAGCTAAGCCCTTGACCCAGCTAACTCAAAAAAATGAAAAGTTTATATGGACGGAAAAGAGAGACCAGAGTTTTCAAGAGCATAAGCGAAGCCTTGTTTCCGCTCCAATCTTGGTTCTACCGAATCCCGAGAAGCCCTATACAATTCGTAGCGATGCATCAAGAAATGGTCTCAGATATGTACTCATGCAAGATGGAAAAGTGATTGCCTATGCTTCGTGATAGCTAAGGCCACACGAACAAAATCACCCTGCACATGATTTGGAGCTAGCCGCAGTGGTGTTCGCCTTAAAGATATGGCGGTACTACCTTTATGAACAAAGGTAAGAGATCTATACTGATCACAAGAGTCTTAAGTATTTGTTCACACAAAAGGAGTTGAACATGAGGCAAAGAAGATGGCTCGAGTTAATCAAGGATCATGACTTGGTAATTAATTACTACCCGGGAAGAGTAAATGTAGTTGCCGATGCCTTAAGTTGTAAAAATCATGGAG
Source organism: Combretum micranthum (assembly GCA_024138025.1). NCBI lineage: Eukaryota > Viridiplantae > Streptophyta > Magnoliopsida > Myrtales > Combretaceae > Combretum > Combretum micranthum. Next base: position 82,478 of record JAMXBD010003544.1, read on the forward strand.
AAGTTGCAGCCTTGCTCACCAATCAAAAGGAGTTAGTAAAGGAGTTTGAAAGGTTAAGCCTTGAGTTCATGCGAGACCAAGGTGGAGATAGCAAATTTTAGTAATGGAGCCCACTTTAGTGGAAAGAATCAAGGAGACTCAGCGATATGATGAGATTATCCAAAGAATAAAGAAGGAAATTCAAGAAGGAAATTATATTGACTTCACGATAGATGGTGAGGATGTAATGAGGATGAAGGGACGACTATGTGTACCGAGTGATGAGGAGATACGGAAGGACATCGTGAGTGAAGCTCACAATTCTGGGTATACGGTACACCTGGGAGGAACAAAAATGTATCAAGATCTCAAAGGACATTAATGGTAGAACGGAATGAAACGGGATGTGGCTGAATTTGTGTTGAAGTACCCAATTTGCTAGCAAGTGAAAGGATATCATCAAAAGCCGGGAGGATTGCTAAAACCCTTACTAATACCGGAATGGAATTGGGATCAGATTTCCATGGATTTTGTGTGTGGACTGCTAAAAACACCAACGAGACATGATACTATATGGGTTATAGTAGATCGGTTAAACAAGTCCGCTCACTTCCTATTAATATGTATGATTTATTTTATGGATAAATTGGCAAAGCTCTACATCAAGGAAATCGTTTGTCTACATGGAGTACCAACTGGGATTGTATCAGATCAAGACCCAAGGTTTGTGTCCAAGTTTTGGGGGATCATGCAAAAGTGTGTGGGGACTAGGTTGCACTATAGCACGGCGTATCATCCTTAGATCGATGGACAGTCTAAGTGAACCATACAAACCTTAGAGGATATGCTTCGAGCACGTGTGATGGAGCTCAAAGGAAGTTAGGAAACACACTCACCCTTAGTGGAGTTTTCTTATAACAATAGTTATCACTTGACAATTAAAATGCCACCCTATGAAGCTTTATATGGACGAAAGTGCAAATCTCTGTTGTTTTGAGATGATGTGGAGAAATTGGTCCTTGGATTAGATCTTGTACAAGATGCCGCTGATAAGGTATGAGTCATCCAACAATGAATGAAGGAGGCTCAAGATCGATAGAAGAGTTGGGTGGATATGAAAAGGAGGGCTCTTGAGTTCTAAATAGGAGATCATGTGTACTTAAAGATAAACCTATCAAGAGTATTCACCGAATCCACTCACAAGGAAAGTTGAGCCCACGGTATATAGGTCCATTTGAAGTACTTGAACGAGTTGGAGAGTTAGCATACTACCTTGCTTTACCACCGAATATGTCTAGGGTGCACAATGTTTTCCATGTCTTCATTCTTTGAAAATATGTAGCCGACGCGGATCAAGTTGTGGAGTTGGAACTGGTGTTGTTAAAGGAGAACCTCACTTATGAAGAACATCTGGTGCAGATTCAAGACCGAAAGGTTCAAAAGTTGAGAAATAAGGAAATTAGATACGTTAAGGTTCTTTGGAGGAATCACTTACACGAGGAGGCTACATGGGAGGCAGAAAACGAGATGCAACAGAAATACCCCAGTTTGTTTGAGGAATCAGGTGCATCTTTCAAATTTTGAAGACAAAACTTTCTTTAAGGGGGGTAGGTTATAAACCCCTAATTTTTAGGGTAATTCCAAGCTTAAACCCTAAGCCAAAAAATCAACCAAAAACCATAGGTCAACAAATCCTTAGGAAATCCTAGCAGTTTAGATTTGACAATTCTATGTTCTTAAACTGAGAAGTCGAAATATGATTGGAGAGTGTAGATTGGTTCGTAATAATATTAGGATACTTAAAAATATTATATTGATAAAATTTTGACCTATTTCGAACCTGATTGAATACAGACTTTGAAAGGCATGTCCCAAGGCTCGAGATACCACAAATATGTTATTAGTACCTTTAGATTCGTAATTTCATAAGATTTACAAATATATCAGTTATATAATTTTTCGGTTTATAAAATTTTCGGTTATAGCCTTTTTATTGTATTTTCATTACTACTAGTAATTTAATTGTTTAATCTACTTTTTGATTTCTATTTATACTATTCACAAGTACAATCACTCATGCCCTATTCTTACATCCTTACAACCTATTCTTAAAATATTACATCATTTTCCTTACAAATTTACTTTTCCAATACACTTTATTACTTAAATTACTTATTAAATTTGAATTATATTACAAAATATCTCTCTCTCCCCTAAAGCCCCTAGAACTAGCGGTCCCCTTATCTTCTGTCTCTCATTTTGTTTAAATTTTCTCCTTTTATTTAATCAAAACAAACCCTAATTTCATTTTTATAAATATCCTCTTAGTCTTTCACTATTCACTTTTCTCTCTTTTCTCTTAAGTGAAAACTCTTGTAAATTTTTTTCTCTCTCCTCCTCTCCCTCTCTTGTGTCGTGACCCTCTGTCTCTCTCACACACACCCACACAATTTTTCTTTAAGTTTTTCTAGCTCCACACACTAAATAGGTAATAGATCTTGATCCTACCACAATAAAACATGTAATGGTAAGAATCATACATGTGTGGTTCCACAAAAATCCTCATGAGCTTTATGCTAGGGATGTGGAAACACTAAAGCATGATATTCTTATCATGACAATGTTGTGGATCTTGATATTTAAGTTGTTTTACTATTATTTTGCTTTATTATTGTTTTATGTTGTTATTATTGATATTTTGTACATGTATTCATTCATTCACCACATCTACATAATGTTGATGTTGCATTTGCATTCATGACTTACTTAATATAATAGATGTAGTTGTTTTGAGTACATAAATGCCATAAGTTTTTGTCTTATGTACATAAAAGACTTGTAGTAGCATAATAATAGTAAGAAAATGTTAGAAACTCCAAGATCTATCTTTGTTTCAACAAAAATAATTTTTGGAAAATCGGATGGAAAAAGAACCCTATTTAGAAAAGCTATTTTCCAACTTCAAAATGAGTATTTTACATCAAATATGAAGGGTTTAGGGAATAGGTATCATAAAGGAATGATTTCAAAAAGTAAACCTTAGATCTACTAGAGATAGTTTCAAAATAAGAAAAGTTTACAAAAGTTATGTTAGCATTATGTTTCAACACCAACAACTAACTTAAAATTCGTAATAAGGAAAGGTTGATATATGAACACTATTTTCAATCCTAAAACAAAAGTTTTATTAAAGAAATGGAAGCCTTAAAGGGTATGTTTGATTAGAACTTAATTTTAGAAAGATTAAATGAGTTTTACACAAGAAACAATCTCAAACATAACTTTCAAAATTCGAATTTAGAAATGACCCCCATTTAAATACCTATTTCCAATTATCAAAATGAGAATTTTAATAGAAAAATAGAAGCCTTATGGAATACATGTAATAAAGACTTAATTTTGACAAGGCTAAGTGAATTTTATCAAGGTATAATCCTAAAACAAGGAAAGGTTCCAAACTATAGATTAAACAATGTTTTCATTCCCTAAAATCTTGTAAAATTCGTAACTTGATAAAACCCCTATTTAAACATCTATTTTCCAACTCTAAAATGAAGAATTTTATTAAAATAATGAAGGTGTTAGTCATATAGGTCATTAAGGTTGTAGTTTGATAAAAACAAGTGTGATTTTGCAGGAAATAAAGCTAGTTTTCTTAAATCAAGTAATTTCAAAGGTTTTACAAAGCAAAAGTTTTCTAAAAGAATTCTTGTTGTCAAATATCATCAAAGATATACATATAGATAGCTCATCTCATGACATTCATGATAATAACTTGTAGATACTACATGTAAATATAATATACTTGGTAGAAACAAAGCTTAAGAAAAATAGTATCTTTTAAACCCCATAAAGCATTGTCTAAGTACATGAGGAAATAGATTGATAAAACCCATGAATCATGCATGATATTGAGTTATATATGTATATAAAGAGTCTTTCAAGATATCATGATAGCTAAGTATCTATCAAAGCTTGCTAATGATGCTTGGATTGAAATTAGAATTTGATTTATGTGTTGGGAATCTCGTATAGCATTCTGTACCCTATTGTTCATGGACCAAACGACCTCGTTTTATTAAAATAACTTTAGAAATAGATAGCTCTTGTTGAATAGGTAGAAATCGGTATATAATATGCGAAATTCATAGTTAAAATGATCAAGTTATGGTCATTTTAAGTTGGAATTCCCTCCTAGACGAACTTTAACAAACTTGTTAGAATAGAATTTATAAGTTTCATTTAAACTTCATAGTAATACACATTGGATATATTCTTTTGTAGGAGACGTGGGAGACGGACTAGACCTCCCTATGACTATTACGATTAAGAGGAATTTCGCGCCATGGCAAAGTGAGTTCATTTTCCCTAAATTTCATGCTTATGTAAATTCTGCTTGGTTGAATTCATGATAAAAATATTGAAATGGGAATTGTTATAATATTTGTATGATTTAGTATAGAATTGAAGTGTTTGAAATATCTATGATCGCCTATAATTCACTTAAATAATCCATGATCTTATAACTAAACTGTCAATGCATAACATATGTTGAGTCATATTACATTTGTTATTATATCATTGTGGGAAAAAGGCATAATAGCTAGCAACGGTGGGCCTAAAAACTCGAATGTTGGCATGGAGTCGCCGGAAACAAAATGGAAGTAGAGTAGGCACTTAAATCAACTACATAATAAATGAGTGGGTGGGCACCCGAATCAACCACTATATAAATAAGAAAAATTGAAATCTATGGTCGTATGGGCCTGAAACACCTAACCCCGAATGAAGGGCGTAAGTTCATTCAACATAAGGCTCTCGGAAAGTCTTATGTATTATATGCTCACGTACTTGTGCATTTCATATGATTGTTTAATATAACTTGCTTGCCCTATTGTTTGATGCAATAGTTAATTTGGAAGTGAAACTCACTAAGCTCATAAGCTTATACCTCCACAGTTTCCTATTGCAGTACAATTATTTGTGGCTATCCCCAAGAGGCCACTTTTCTTAGGTACAACTTCTGGAATATAAGGAGTTTTTTGAAGAAGTCGGGACCTAGATGATAGACATAGACTTCTAGTTAAATCTCCTTAATTATATATATATGTTATTGTAAGAGACTTTGTGGACCTTAAAGACTCTTAATGTTTTGATAGGGGTATGCCCCTTAGATCTTTGTAATAGATTAATCGCAATCATAACTGTTATGATTTATATTCTTATTGCTATGTATGTCTTCTTAAGTTATTTTGATTCAAAGTAAGGTCTCCTACATGGTGAGTGTAAGCCTTACACCCAGTTTCTAAACTCATGGGATGACTAAGATTGTCATACTTGAGTTTAAATATCGAGTGTGGTAGATTGTTGCGTTTAGGGTACCCTTTGGAGTGTGGCAACGTTCATTATACTCTTTCTTAATTCTACCGCTTCCTTTTCATCAATTCCAATAATTGCCATCTTAGTTCCATAATCCTTAAGCACTTCTCTAGTGAAAACTTCCCTTTTTCCTTGGCAGTCAATGAATGATATTGTTTTAAGGTGGCAATAAATCTTAGCTCTTGTAGTAGTTAACCAAGTCATCCCTAAAATGACTTCATATTTATGCATTTCTATCATGATAAGGTCAGCAATTGATTCCAGACTACCAATCCTTAGTGGGCATTTTCTCGCTATTTCACGAGTTATGACCATACCCCCTATAGGAGTAGAAATTCCTAGCCCTTTATCCATAGTTTCACTTGTTAGCTCTATTTTTCTAACCAAGGCAACACGGATGAAGGAATGCGTTGTGCTTGTATCAAATAACGCATACGTAGGGTGACCCTTCGCTTGTATGGTTCGTAATTATCATATATTTACCCTATGTTATTTCTTATTTTGAGGTTTCTAATTTGTGAATCTACGTTCATTTGTATAACATAATAAAAAACTTATTTACATACCTGCAATTAGTCTAACATCTTGAAGTTCTGCACCTTCCCAAATGTTCTCCTCATCTACCTCTTCCAATTCTTCTACTATCGAAACTCCCTGCATAGCATAGATTCTAACAGCTCCAATGGCTTTGCTAGTGTTATCATTGCCATTCTTTCAAACTGTTTCTACAACCGTTCCCTTTAACTGTGAGGACCCTGCATTAGTATTCTGTGACCATTGTGGACAATTTGTGGATATATTTCCTTCTTTCTTATAGATAAAACATGTAGCTCCAGTCTTCTTTGAGCATACATTAGCTATATGTCCTTCTTCCCCACAATAATAACATTTGTAAACCCCGGGAATTTTCCATATTAGTACACAACCTTACAATAGATTATATAAATTAGATAATAGATTAACATTTAGATTTTGAATAGATGAAGAATTTAGCAACCGAATAAAGAAATTCTCTAACCCTAGTTAATACCAAAAACGAGATCTTGTATCTTGAATAAATAATTCAAGATATGATCTAAAATTTAGACCCGAAACCTGATATACAAATAGATTTAAATAGAAAATATGCATATAAGGATTAAATGATTGTTTTTGATTCCGATAATGATTCGAGATTAGAATAACGAGTAGTGATGAGTTTATATTTAGACTTAAACTCTAAATTCAAGATTTCTAGTTAAAATTAAAAGCTACTAATAAGATTTCATGTTTGGTATCAAAACTAGAGATATAAATATAGTTTAGTTTCTGTATTAAGTCCAATACTGCATAAATGATTATTTACGCTTATAAACAGGAAACGAGGACTCAAAGATAAACCGTTAAGATTTTAAATACATAACGAAAATACAAACTGTCAAATAACTCAAAATCTAAACTCCAAACAAATAATCGGATCACGCTACTGTTCTAAACCGAGTTTTCTTAAGCTATCGAAGCCTGAAACAAAAATTGACCTAACGAGCTTAAGAAATCCTAATCGCGGGAGATAAAATTATACGAATAAATAACTACGTATATATATAACCTAAATTTGTATTATTTGAAAATCTAAGTGTTTTGTATACTTCTATAAATATATATATTTGTACAAAAACTTTCAAATATTAGCTAATTTATACCCGTATAACTTGTTAAATGATCCTAAAATTAAACTAAATAAATAAACTAATATATATATATCTAATTTGGCTGCTGATTTCGGTGGTTTTGCTTTGGAGAAGAAGAGCCGAAAGTTGGTTTCAATAATGCAACAAAAGTCCACAAAAATCAACCACACAACCAACCAAATATTGCCAAATAAGCCTCACATTAATTACATGAAAATAACAGATGAAGAGGCAGCAAAAATCGGAGGAGAATTCGGTGGAAACAGCTGCAACTTCATCCTCCTTTCTTCTTCTATATATAAATGGACAACAAACAAACCTCATCAATTCCTACACTCCTCAGCACGAAACTACACTCAAACATCAACCAAAATGAGCCAGAAATAGAAATCAAACTAAGCAAAATACTGGAGTTTGAATCAAAAGAGAAACAAAACCGAAAACCCTTAAAAACGAGCTCAAAGGTAAGTTGATACGATTCAAAGGATTTTCGTTCAAATATAAGGATTGTAACTGACTTATAATTATCTTAGGAACGTAATAAACACAATCACAAGCTTTGGATTACATCGAAAGAGCTCCAACGTGGTAATAATCCAAAACCCTAGCTTTATGTTCTAAGAATCGAGATCTATATATATATATATATATGTTTTTAAACATGTTGAAAGTTGTTTTATGTCCTTATATTTGATATATAAACACTTAGAAGTAGTTGGAGTATGTTTTTAATGTGTAAAAATCAAAGAACATGAATTGAACCGAGGAGGAAGATGATGAACAGTACAACACTGCCTCAAGGCCGGCAGTGTAAACGCTGAACGCCGGCGGCTTACATGGATAGGCCGGCGGCTTATAGGCGGCTTACACTGATCAGAAGCTACGTAAAATAATTTTTCACTTAAAAATTGAACGTAAGCCGGCTTCCTGGAGATCTACGCCGACGGCGTAGAGCTGGCGTACGTTAAAGACCGACAGCTTTCAAAGCTGGTGCACTTGATATAAAAATTCTTTGAAACCCGTTTTACACCGGCACCTGGAGATGAAGGCTGGCAGCTTTGAGCCGGCGTACAGCCAAATTTTCTCCAACGCAAGTTTTTCTAACCTAAACAAAAACTATATATATAGTATATATAAATACTTATTGAATATATATATATAAATATGTTGTATGAGAATTTATTAAATAATTAAATAAATACAAGTATTCCAAACATATTTAAACTAATATCTAATATTTATTGCAATCCTAAGCTTAAGAAAGGATATTGAATATTAATTAAAGTTAGTATTAATATTGTTTTAACAAGATAAAATAGATAAGAATGGAAATTGAAATAAACTAATTTCGTGAGTAATATGACTCCTAAAAATAACAAAATAATTATGCGAGATAAAATAGGAGAAACACAACAACACTAAGTAATAATAATTACCAAAATATCGAGTCTAAGACACTAATCACATATAGGAATTTAGTTAAGTTGTATTAATGAATACTTTGTCTTAAATAGGTGACTTTGACTCATTAGAGGATCTACTAGCGGATTATTACGACTGAGTCAGTATGAGCAGGTGAGTAATTCAGTCATATTGTACTGGTTGTGATTGTAAATAGTCAAATATATAATGCAAGATAATCAAATGAATGTTTGCTGAAAGTATGACTTGATTTGAGTGTATGATTGTTAAAATATCTTTATAAAAGTGATAATGCAATGATTGATGTTGTGTAGTAGTATAATGATGATTGTGTGTAATGTATGGTCACTTTGAAATTGATTAAAACTTATTGACTTAACAAAATAATATGAACATGCATTGCACAAATTGCATTATTGCATATATGGTTGTGACAGCCTGCTACGTATTAATATTTCGGATCTCTGTTTTTGCTTGGTTGATCTAATGCGTAAGTTCTTCCAAGGTTCTCTTTGGTCTGGCGGTCTTATGAGGAACTAAAAGGCACCGAAGAACGTCGCCCGTAGAATCGCTTTGAAATGATTAATACTTAGGGAGTTTCTAAGGGGATTACAGGAGATGGTTTGTTTAATCAACTATATTCAAAGTGATAATCTTAAAACGAGAAATCGTTGATTCTCCTGTGTACTTAGTCTCTCCTGGGCAGGTGGGTCATTGAGTACTGGTTCTTCAACCCATTAAAAAGAGGGCGTAAATCTTTTTCCTGTTTGGATTCTAGATCATCCCAAACTTGTATCTGTGCATATGGTTGAGTGCTTGCATTGCATATGATTGTTAATAACTTGTGTGATGTACGGTATCTGGTTATTCACTGAGCTGTGGTTTCGCTCATACTCCTACAGTCTTTTCAGGTTCACTTTACGACCCTGGTTAGTTACATCTAGGAATGGCTCCGTAAGAGCTTTGAAGCTAGAAGTCTACAGATATATTAGTTTGATGGTTATGTACTAGTAGATTAGATTATTTAGTTGTGTACTACAAAGGAACTATATAGTTTGTAATAGTTTGTAATGTTTATTCACTAGTTATTTCTTTCATGTATTTGTTATTTCTTATCAAGCAACTAAAAAGATCCTGTTGTTTTGAAAACCTGTCATTCTCTGAAGGTAATCTAGTGATAGTAATCAAGTGTAACTTGTTTACTACTACTAGGGTACCCTCGGAGCGTGACAACATTTGTGTTGTAAATAAGGACGGTCTCTTGCATAATGAGACTTCTTACATTTCCAGCACACAGCATTACCCTTTCTAGTTACTCCACTTTTTGTCAATCCCATTTTCCTAATGAATTTAGTTTTCTTATGTGTAAAATTTTTCCCAAATTTTCGTAAGTTGTTTTCCCATAAGTTTGCCCCCTTTTCTATACCTCTCAACTTTATATATTCTAGCACGCTTGATTACTCATGCTTTCTCCAATAAGGCAGCAAAATTAGAGATCTCAAACTCTACAAGCCTTCTTTGAAAGTGTGGTTCTAATCCTGCCATGAAAATCTATCTTTTCAACTCATCACTATCTCTGTATGCATCAAAAGCAAACTATAACAGCCGATTAAACTTGTGTTCATACTTATCAACAGTTTTACTCCCTTGAGTTGAATTCATCAAATTAGTGCTATATTTAGCCTTCATACTTCCAGGGAAATAAAATTTTAGAAACACTTGTGTGAACACTTCCTACGTCACTTGTTGTGGTAAGGTCCTTCTCTTAGAATCCCACCAAATATTTATCCTTAAACGCAATAGATATGTTCTATAGGATACATTTAGGGCTTTAGGGACTTGAAATACATCAAATGATCTTTCAATTTGGGTTATCTAATCCTTAGCTTCTTCAGGTTTACCAGGAAGCCCTTCAAAGTACCTATGGCATTTGATGAATTCAGGCAACATATTCCTTTAAGGTCGAAGCGGTAGTGATAACTCATGCTCCCTGAGGTGTGCTTGTACTTCTACAACATGCCCAACAGGTTGTCCTAAGGCTCCTGGCTCAACATTTGGTTGTTGAACCAGTGCATTAGGATATCTTGCCCTTGCAATTGCCACTTGAGGCATGTTTGTCGCCTCAGTTGGAGGTGATACTACTTGAGGCACATGTACCCCTCTTAGTGCTTGTAGTATCAAAGCATTTTGTTGTTGTATTGCTAACATTATAGTCTCTAGGCGATCTTGTGGTTGTTCAGGCATGTTATTAGGTTGATTCCCTTGTGAATGCTCGCCTCTCTCTCCATTGGACCTAGTTCTTGTCCTTGGCATTCTATCATCATTAAACACGTTCCTAGTACCATTCTATTTCTCAAACAAAATTAGTTTATCAAACGTAGTTAATCTTTATACCAAACACATGGAATACTCAAAGATTTACATAACCACACATGACTATTATTAACAACACAATTTGCATAGCATGATCGGGAGTTCATAATACATATTCTCTACAAAAGAAGACTACAAACATAACTATCATGTTTAGTGCTACTATATATACGAAAAAATTTGCACTAAACTATTTTAGTAACTTCTTAGCCCTTCATATCGCATACACCTTCTTTTATACTACTACTAATTCATCTTCCCTTCAGTTCTCTCCCTTTAGTTTAGGATATAAAGGCCTCTTGCCTTTATCTTTAGGGTCCATCTTTGGATAGTCATCTATTCTGAGGTGCATTTCTTGGATTATGTTCTCTAATAGCTATTCCTCCTACTCTTGCAATTTCTAGCTCTGCAGGTACTGATACTGCTTCTTCCCATGGCATCTACTCTTCTTCCTTGGGTTTTAGAAGTTCTGCTTCCCATGGAATCCATCCACCAAAAGGAGGTCCAAGAGATGGATATAGAGGCTCATGCTGATATGCATTATAAACGTGTCCATAACCTCATTAGCTGATGGCAAAACTTCTTGCACATAATTATCCTCACTTTCTTTCTTAATTTTGATTTACAGGTCATCTTCTCTGAGTGGTGCCTCATACATCCTAACTTCAGGTACCTAAGGCCTAAGTTCCACAGGGTGTGATACTCTATTCATCATCTCATCATGTGAATTTGTACCATACATATGCTTCAAGACCCTTTTTGGAATTACTAGTGGTCTATCTAGCAAAACATCTTGAGGATGTTGATGGAGTCAAGGCTTGCGGATGGAATGTAGATCTTTTGGAGATGCCATCATCTGGACCAATTACACGAGCTAAGACCAAGAGATTCAAAGATGCACTCATTGGATTGATTCAAAGCATTTATAATGAGGAAATTCACTTGAAACCCCCAAAGGAGGAGCTTAAACTGATTAATATCATCAAGGTAAACTCGAGAATGGATCGAGATGAGTTTCAAGCAAATTTGACCAAAGCTAGCAATGTACACTGCCAGCCTGCATTTTAGGCCGCCAGCCTTGGAAGTGTTTGTAAACCCCGAGAATTATAAGGAAATAAGATAGTAACAATTAAGATAGATATTGGAGTTCGTTTATCCAGTAAATGAATATCTAGACGTATTTCCTGAGGAACTACCAGGGTTACCCCCATCAAGAGAAGTAGAATTTTCAATCGAATTGTTACCGGGAATAGAACCAGTATCAAAACCCCCTTACCGAATGGCACCCATGGAATTGAAGGAATTAAAGGTACAATTACAAGAACTAATGGATAAAGGATTTATCCATCTAAGGGTATCCCCCAGGGAGCACCAGTTTTAAATTTGTCAAAAAAAAGATGGTTCTATGAGGCAATGCATAGAATATCGGGAATTAAACCGAGTTACCAAAAGACAAGTACCCATTGCCAAGAATTGATGATCTATTTGATCATTAAGAGAGCAAAAGTATTCTCTCGAATTGATCTAAAGTCAGGAAATCAAATTCGAGTTAAAGCTGAGGATGTACCTAAGACTGCATTTCAACTCGATAGGTCACTATGAATTTTTGGTTAGGCCGTTTGGATTGACAAATGCACCCAGCAGTCTTATGGACTTAATGAATCGGATATTCCGACCTCTACTTGATGTTTGTGTTATCATATTCATTGATGATATATTGGTATACCTCGTCTTCTGAAGAGCAACATGAAGAACATTTAAAAATGGTGTTACAGATATTAAGATAAAATAAGTTGTATGGAAAATTGTCTAAATGTGACTTTTGGCTTAAGAGTATATCATTTCTTGACATATCGTATCTGCGGAAGGAATATCTATGGATCTTACCAAATTAAGGCCTTGTGGACTGGAAAAGGCTGGAAAATATCACTGAAGTAAGAAGCTTCTTAGATAGCTGGATATTATAGAAAATTTGTGAAGGATTTTTCTAAGATTGCCCAACCACTAAGCCAGCTAACAAGAAAGGATGAGAAATTTGAATGGAATGAAAAACGGGAGCAAAGTTTTCAAGAGCTGAAGAAAAGACTAATTAACTGCTCTTGTATTAGTCTTACCCAATGATAAAGATCCATTTGCCATTTATATGATGCCTCGAGAAATGGACTGGGTTGTGTATATGTAAATGAGAAAGTAATAGCATATGCATCTCGACCAGTTAAAACCACACGAGGAGATTACCCAACCCATGATCTGGAATTAGCCGCTATTGTGTTTGCTCTTAAAATATGGAGACAATTACTATTGGGCAAAGATGTGAAATATATACAGATCATAAAGCTTAAAGTATATATTCACTCAAAGAGTTGAACATGAACAGCGGAGATGGCTTGAATTAATCAAAGATTAAACTTAGGCATCAATTATCATCCAGGACGGGTTAACGCAGTTGCTGATGCTTTAAGTCGAAAAAGTATGGAGAGATCGCCTCATGTTAACCAAGAAAGGAGAGCTCATTAAGGAATTCAAAAGATTAAATCTAGGATTCATAATACCGAAAATAAAGAAGGACAAAAGCAAGATGAAGAACTCCATAAAATTATGCAAAGCATAAATACGGGTAACTATAAAGATTTTCTAGTAGATGAAGAAGGAGTCCTCAAACTGAACAATACTATGTGCCTAATGACTCGGATCTAAAAAGGAATTGATGTACGAGGCTCATTATTCTGGGTAATGCACTTCATCCGAAGAAACCAAGACATATCAAGAGCTAAAAAGTGCCTATTGTGGAACGAAATGAAAAGAGATGTCGCTGAATATGTTGCAAAGTGTGAGACTTGTCAAAGGATAAAAGCTGAACATCAAAGACCACGTGGGTACTACAATCTTTACCTATCCCAGAATGAAATGAGATCAAGTATCCATGGATTTTGTATGTTCAACCTAAGACAAGAGCAGGACATGATGCCGTGTGGGTAATTGTGGGTAGACTCACTAAATCAGCTCATTTCTTACCCATAAACATGACTTACTCATTGGAAAGGTTAGCACAGATATATTTGAAGGAAATTGTTAGATTGCATGGAATACCTGCGAGAATCGTATCACATAGAGATCCAAGGTTTGTTTCTAAGTTCTGGACTGGGTTACAAAAGCTTTGGGGACAACGATTACAATTTAGTACCTGCCTATCATCCCCAAACCGATGGACAAACAGAAAGAACCATACAAACCCTTGAGACATGTTGAGATCTTGCATTGTGGAATTTAAAGGAAATTGGGATCAACACTTACCTTTGTTGAATTCGCATATAATAACAGCTACCACTCAAGTATTGGGATGCCACCATATGAAGCTTTATATGGAGAAAGTGTAGATCACCATTATTTGGGACAATTTGGAGAAGGTAACAATAGTCCTGAACTTGTGCAAGAAACCATTAATAAAGTATCCCTCATCAAACAAAAGATGAAAGAAGCACAAGAAGACAAAAGAGTTGGGCAGATATGAAAAGACGATAACTTGAATTTAAGGAAGGAGACCATGTTTACCTTAAAGTCAGCCCTATCAAAAGTCTTCATCATCGACAAACCCAAGGGAAATTAAGTCCGATACATCGGACCTTTTGAAAATCTTAGACAGAGTGGGAACTTCAGCATACCGTTTGTCGTTACCACCCCCCCCAAACCTTTCGGCATACAAAATGTATTTCACATATCAGTTCTATGGAAATATATACCCGATCCAGATAAAGTGGTTGAATTGGAACCAATCACCCTAAAGGAGAATTTGACATATGAAAGTCTCCTATTCAAATCTTAGACAACAAAGTACAAACTCCTCAGAAATAAAGAAAATTCGATATGTCAAGGTCTTATGGGATCCACAAATTGAGAGATAACTTGGGAACTAGAACATGAAGTTCGGAAGAGCCATCCTCACCTCTTTGAGAAATCAGGTACATAATCCACTTTGAGGACAAAGCTTATTTTATGGGGGGGAGGATGTAAACCCCCGAGAATTCTAAGGAAATAGGATAGTAACAATTAAGATAGATATTGGAGTTCGTTTACCCCGTTAGGCCTTAGTTAGAAATTCTAGAGTAATATAAACCTATTTATGATTTTAAAACCCTAGATCAGGAATTTTTATAATTAAAAGAACTATAGCTAAATTTTATAATCCGAGTCTAGAATCTAGAATATAAGTTAAATAAAATTTTATTTCAAGAACCATTAGCCAATGGCTTGTAGTATATATAGAATGAAAATGATCCATTTAAAGATAAACCGTTAGGGTTATAAATATACTAAAAAGCTATAAACGAGCCTATAATTAATAATCTAGACTTTAAATAAAAATTTTTGACCACACCATAATACAGTTAGAAAATTTAGAGTCCATAGATAACCAATTTTATAATTTTGACCTATTAGGTCCCGGAACCCTAATCGCGTAAGACCAAACTTAAATACTAAATCGCATAAATTTTTAAACTTAAAAATGAAGTCAACCATAATTGTAGAAATATTTTGGGACCTAAGTAAAATTTTTAAAAATAAAATTTTACGAAACTAATATTAATATACGCGTAGGGGATAGTTTTTTGACGTAATTAGTTAGATATTTAATTTTTACTATTTCTACTCAATTGTAGGTAAAAGTTACGGTGATTTTGGATTCCAAGTTGCTGTTTAAAAAAAAAATTACAGCTCCCACTTGCACAAGTCAAGTTAGTTGAATAAAAGGCTTGAAACTTAGACAAATTGACTAATTAAACTGCTCCAACAATGCCCTAATCATTACACTTAATAAGACCCTTACAAATCACAAAAGAAGCTTGGAAACAGCCCCCCACACCAGAACTCTCACGTGGCAGCCCCTTTACAAGCCACAATTAGACAAAAAAATTTAGTTAATTAATTAAACACTTACTCTACAAGTTACATATATCTATAAATATGAGATTAAGACACATTTGGGAAGTCAAAACTCCAACTACCAGCCACCCCCCCTCCCCTTCTCCACGTGAAACAGTTGCAGCACACGCACACACACACACACTCACTTACAAATTCAAATTTCCCTCTTTGCAACCTCTAGCCTTCACTTAACCCTCCAACAAATTAAATAACACATAACATAAGCTTCAACTACCAATATAGAAGATCACCAATTATTCTACCATTTAGAAAATAAAGGTAAGAATTTATAAAGTTAGTTATTTATTTCATGAAATATAGTAGACTTACTGATTTGCCAAAATACGTAGGTCTTGATCAAATTAAAAAGGAAAATTTGCCATCTACACTCCTAAGTCCTCAAGGTAAGTCCTACACCTTTAAATTATTTCCTCATTCTAAATTAAGAAAATAAATGTCATACATTGCCATCGATACATTTTTAGAAGCCTCCATAGAGTTATGTTGATGGTAGAATAAAAAGAAATGATGTAGGATAAATATTTTGAATGAACTAGAATAAGGAGAAGCCTTGAAGAAAATTGTCTTAACATTAGAAAACCCTAGAATTTAACATTGAAGTTACTACAAGACTTTTTATGTTGAAAACCCTAGCTCATAATCTCGTAAATTAGTAAACACATTATAATTGTCATCTAAACGATTTGAACTAGCCAATGCCTTACCCATTAGAAGTCTTGAACTTAAAACTCATAATGGGAAATTGCTAAAGTGTAGATAAGGGAAATTCAATGGAGTAGAAATAGTCTTAAGAAATATACTATGAACCAAATACATAGACAATTAATTTGATGAACTTAAAAATAATGTAAGATAGTCATTAGTAATCTAGATGGAAATCCCTTAATTCTAATTGAGAACAAACAAAGTATATAATAGAAGAAAATATTGAAATCACTAAGCACATTGATAGGTAAAATAAATTAGAATTCAAATAAGATTCTTTGCCATTAGTAGAAGTCTAAGAAGACTAAGAAATAAAAATGATCTTGAGAAAGTCTTACACTAATCATAGAAAACTAATTGCAAACAAATAAAATTAGTAACTAGCATACTATAGGTAAAAATAAGCTTTTTAACACTTAATTATACATAAAAATATAAGCTAACATAAGTAATATAAGTATACTTAAAGATTTTGTACTAAAAACATGAACTTAAAACTAATTAGATCACTTTTAGTAGAGAAAGTGTTTTCATACGAATTTTACAAAAATATAGGGTATTTTATAAGTTTTTTAACAATTAAATATATATTACATTTAGAATTGATAAGAATGACTTTACTCGGGGTAAAACTAATATAGGACACTTAGACACTCATTAAGAATTGTTTACAAAGTCAATTATCTAATTTATGGAACTGCATTCATTTAATAGGTGAATCTGAATCAAATTTAGACTTCCCGGAAGATTACTACGATTGAAGCATCATGAGTAGGTGAGTAGCTCTGATCTATTACATTGTTTGTGTTTGTCACATTAGTAGCACCTAAAGTTATATATGAAAATGATTGCATGAAGCATGTGGGGATGGGAATTGTTCTTACTTGAGTGGTGGATGAATTGAGTGATAAATTGTGATTATTATAAGTGATAACAAGGTTTGTGTGGAAATTTGTTGAAGCATATTGAATATTGTCTGTAAACTGTGTGGTCATTTTATAATTAATTGATAACTGACAGGCTTATAACTTAAAGAATCATACATTGCATAACTTGCACAAATATTGCATAAAGGTGTGACAATTTGCTACGTGTTAGTATTTCGGATCTCGGTTAATGTTTGGTTTTCTAGATGTAAATTTCCTAGTTCTTCCAAAATTATCCCTGTTCTGTTCGTGTCCACAGGAACTACTTGGCAAAAGAAGGAACGCCGCCTGTGGTATCGGCTTGAAATAACTAATGCTTAATGGAGTCTCTTTGTTCCTAAAGGAATTGAGTGAAGAAACTATAATCATAAAAAAAATAAAGTGAGTATTATTATTCCTATGGTTCTCTCTGTTTCTCCTGAGCAGTGGGTCATAAGGATATGATCCTTGACTAGGTTCCTTCAACCCCCGATGAGACGCAAATCTACATCCTGTTTGGATTCCATTGTTCCGGGCTTGTAATTGTATATATGATTGAATGTTGCATTACACTTGTTTGATAAATCACTTGTTTGCTTTGTTTGATGTGTAATATGTGATGGTTATTCACTGAGCTGTAGAAATGCTCATACTCCAACAGATTTTTCAGGATTATCCTCAAGCCGTGGCTAGTACCGTCTCGGGATTAGAACGGGTAAGGAAATCTAGCTAGCAAGATTGGGAGTAGTTAAGGAAGATTTAGAAATGCTGTATTAGTAAATTTTACTTCTAGTTTATGTTTCTAGTTGTAGGATGATAACCCAGTTTGTAATGACTTATATAAACGTTATATGAAGTTTAGTTTATCTGTTTTTGTATATTTTGTGTATATACATCATTTCTTATCATGCAACTGAAAAGATCATGTTTTTATGTCACATCTCTTAGAGTAACTAGTTGTATTGTATCAAAATCAATATTATATACAATACAGTACAACTAGGGTACCTTCTGGGGCGTGACAGCGTTAGCATTGGACGGTCTATATGGCCTACGCCGGTAGCATACAGATTTAAGTCACCAGCTTATAACCGGCGTATAGACTCTATTTTGTTTCATAATTTTGTTTCCTTTGTAAAGGCCGCCAACTTATGTTAATTTTTTAATTATCTTTTTGTTTTGCCTTTTAGATTTCTTTCATAGTAGCTATGTATCCTTGGTTTGTATGAATAAGACATCTTTGACGAACTAATCTTGAACTTATCAGTTTACCATAGCATTCAAATCCTACTAATCAATAGAATTCCCACCTTCGCTTGTGGCGTCATTCGTGTATACCAAGGTTTTTGTTTTGTTATAAATAGCAAATCGTGGTTCCATCGATTTAAGTTCGATCTTAGGTCATAATTCCAAACTATTGTTATTGGGTTGCATCACCGATTGGTGTAGTTCGTATTAGTTTGGTATCAAAGCCTAGGTTGTGTCGAATCACCAATCCAGTTCGATTAGAGGAAGGTATACAAAACCCTAATTCTATTTGTTAAACACTTAGTGTTTCCTATCTATTTGATTCGTTATTTGAATTTGTGAAAGTTCCATTATAGTTGTTCCATATAAAAAAATTCATGCAAAAAAAATATATATCATTTTGTTGAATTCTAGTAAAAATGTTTGTTATCTGTTTAGTTCTTGATCCCTATTGAAAAGTTCTAATAGAAAGTTGTGGAAAAATCTTATTCTTTGTTTGACTGTGAGGGTTCTATTGTAGAGTCTTGTTTGATTTCTATTGTGGACCTTGATTCGTTTGATTAGTTCCAAAAGAACTGAAAGAGGAATTAAAGTGACAAACAACATATGATTTTTGTGGGAAAACATGAGTGATTTGAGTGACTCATCCATAGAGAGAAACATGCTGAGGGAGTGATTTGTGAGGATTATTTTATTCATAACCTTATTTCTTACAAAAAAACATGTCATAGACGGGTACAACTAAAGGTGAGAAGGAAGAGTTGACACCATATTGATTTTGAAGCGTTGACTATTGAGATGAAGAAGATGTTTAGGGAAGGAATGGAAGAACTCCATGAAAAAGTAGAGCAAAGCTTGAGCATTCAAAGAGCAATCCTCTAGTAACAAAGTAGAGGTAGAAATCCTAGGAGAGGAGTGATGATAGGGGAAGAAGAAGAAGGTCATGACGAGTATGATTTTTGTGAGATTTGATAGAATTTTTGTTGATAGCCATAGGAGGTATGGTGGAGAACGATTTAGAGGAGCTAGGAATCGAGAGGATGATTATTTGGGAAATATCAAGATGAAGATTCCCTCTTTCCAAGGGAAGAATGACCCTGAGTGTATGTAGAGTGGGAGAAATAGGTGGAATTGGTTTTTTGCTTCTCATAACTATTATGAGGCTAAGAAGATGAAACTGCTGCCATTGAATTCTCAGATTATGCCATAGTCTAGTGGGATCAGGTAGTTGTTGAATTGAATGAGGAATAGAAAGCCACCAATAGAGACATGGGAAGATATGAAACGAGTGATGAAAAACACTTTGTGCCCTCTTATTATTATAGAGGTTGTACAATAAACTGCAGACACTTCGTCAAGGAAATAGGAGTGTGGAGGAATATTTAAAGGATGGAGTGCGATGATTACAGCGAATGTTGAGGAGGACCGAGAGGCTATGATGGCACGATTTTTGACTGGTTGAATAGGGAGATTCAGAATGTAGTGGAGCTAAAACATTATGTTAAGATGAGGATATGGTTCACATGGATATAAGGATGAGAACCAACTTAAGAGGAAAGGTAGTAGCACTACACATTATACATCTGGATCAAATTCTTAAGAAGGAGGAGAAACAACCCATCAATAAGCCAAACTTTGAGCAAAAAAACAGAATTGACCAGCCATGGAAATAAAGGTAAATCCAATTCTTCTACTCTTAGAAATCGTGATATTGCATGTTTTTAAATATCAAGGCAGGGTCACATTGCTAGTCAGTGTCCTAATAAGTGCATCACGATCATGATGATGATGGTGAGTATGAGAACTAAGGAAGAAGCGAAGATGATGAGGATATGCTACCATTAGAGGATGCTGGTGATGATGAAGAAATTTCTATGGAAAATTAGTGGTTGTGGTGAAGCGTGCTTTGAGTGTACAGTGAATGAGAGCTGAAGTGCAATGTAAACATATATCTTCATACTAGTGTTACATTGTGAGAAAATTTGTAGTTTGATCATTGATGGAGGTAGTTGGACTAATGTTTGTTAGTGCTTTTATTGTGAGAAATTAGGACTTAAGACTACTAAACACCCTAATTCGTTAGACTGTAGTGGTTGAATGATAGTGGTGAAACTAGAGTAATTAAGCAAACTTTGATTGCTTTTCACATTGAAAAATATGAGGATGAGGTGTTATGTGATGTAGTACCGATGCAGCTTGTCATTTGTTATTGAGAAAATCGTGGCAATTCGATAGGAACGCAATTCAAAATGGCCTTTTAAATAAATATTCTTTTGTCTACCTCAGCAAAACTCATACTCTTGCATCTTAACCACTAAGCAGGTGTATGAGGATCAATTGCAGTTACAACAATCTATGGGGAAACACAAGGAGAGTGAAAAACATGAGAGAGAAAAATAGAAAAATTGTAAAAATCAAAATGAAAGAGAGAGGAAGGTTGAAAAGAGTGAGAGAGGCTAAGTCGAAAGGGGATCAACTTGGTGGTGAGAGAAAATGAAATGCAGCCTTGTAAAAGGAGAGTTGTGTGGCAAGAGTGAGCATGGTAAGGAGAGCCTTAGTGATGAAACAGCTTATGCTATTGATGATTTACAAAGAAACTTGTTTTAGCACTAACAAATTACCTGATACTTTGCCTAGTGCTGTTCTATCTCTTTTGTAGGAATTTAAGGATGTCTTTCCTGAGGAAATCCTAAAAGGATTACCTCCTTTGTGTAGGATTGAACATCATATTGACTTTGTACCCGGAGCATCAATTCCAAATAGGCTGGCTTATAGGACTAATCCTGAGGAGGCCAAGTGTAAGCCCCTAGATTTTTCGATAATATAAGCAAACCCTAAGAACCGGAAGTCAAAACGAAACCCTCAAGTTAACCTAGTTTTATGTTTAGTCTAGTGAATCTAGATCCGGTAATCCCGTTTTCTTAAACCCTAGAAAACGAAATTGAGATAATTGTGGAATGTGGTTTGTATTAATATAGGTAAACTTAAAAATCACATATTCGTAATTTTCTAAAGTCTTTCGGATCCAAACGGGATCATTTTTCAAAAATCGTGCCCCAGTGCACCAAATAGTGAAAATATTCCGACAACACTAATAGATTCGTAAAAATATAAGGTTTTAAAAAATATCAGTTTTAGAATTTTTCGGTAACTAAAAAATCAGATATAAGCCGTTTACGCGTATTTCTTTACTACCGGTATTTTAATTGTTTAATCTACTATTCATAGTACTTTCCTACTATTCATTACTATTCATCTATCTCTACTTTTTCTTACACTCTACCATACCTATACCTTACAATTTACCTTCCCATACAACTTTAATCACATCACCCTTTACACATTACTTCTTTCATTACAAAATAAATTATTTCTCCCCCTATTCTATGCAAACCCCCCCCCCCCCCCCCCCCCCCCTCCTCATCCATCTCATTTATTTTCTTTTCCATTTTATTTTAATTACATCTAATTTCCACTCCAAAACTCTATAAATACCCCCTTCCTCTTCCATTCTTTCACACGACACAATTTATACTAAAACTCTACCAAAATCACTCCATAAAATCCTCTCTCAAAATTTCTCTCAAGTTCTCTCTTTTCTTTAGGAAACCCATTCCCACATATTACCACAACCCATTCTTTTCTTCTTCAACAAATACATAACCTTAGGTAAAAGTTTCTTTCATATACTCCTCATGCTGATACAACTTAACATGAGTTTAGTGTATGTATCTTAGACTCATGAGAGTTAAAGAAGCAACAATTTATTCATGTTTTTTTTTTTTTTGTTCTTGTTCTATTCTTTTCTTTATGTTATTATTATGTTGTTATTGTTTTTCTTGCAACATCTTTTGTTTAATGCTGTTGAGGAAGTATTCTCTGAAGAAAGCCTGGTGAAACATCTGCCATGTGATCATCCCTGGCATGTGTCTCTTAGTACTCGCCCATCAGTTATTTGCTCTGCCAGATAGCAAATATGATGCATATTCCACTTTCTTGTTCTCAGGAATGTCCAGTGCTGCAAATGTTTTCTCTACTTCCTCTATCCACACCTGAGCTTCCAATGGTTTTCCCGGCACTGGCTCAAACTTGTGAACTAAATCCACAAACTTATTAAGGCTCAGCACATCTGGATGTCGGGCTCCATTACCCCCATGTCCATGCAGCCTTTGAGTATTTTGCCTCCAAGCATCAGCATTTTCTTGAACTATCTGCAAGTCTCTCCTCATATCCTGTTGCTGTTGACCTACCACTCCTATCAATGCATTCACAGCCTGCATAAGCTGTGCTACATCCACTGGCCCTTGTCCTGCCGGTGGAGGTGGTAAATTCTCATTGCGAGCCTGATGTTCCTTTTCATTTTCCTCAGCATTTCTTCTCCTGGGCGGCATTCTAAAACAAACAAAACCTTATAGATTAGAACAAGGGTGTCCAACTTGATTTAACAACTTAAATCTAACATCAATAGCATAACTAGATAACAACCCTATTTATCTACCCCTCTCATCTTATCTCACCGTCCTAAGGAGTCAAAACTTAGGTCTACTAGATTTACAACCTATTGCTCTGATACCAATTAAGCTGTAACGCCCTAAACTAAGGCATTACAACCCGCCACGTGGCCTCTCTTGATTAGGATACGTAAGGCTTTAATATCCACAAACAATATGAATATCACCTGTATAACTCACAAGGTATAAAAGAAATCATATGGTCCTCATAAATAAACATTCTGATAAATATAAAATCTCTATAATCAGAAAACTAGACATTGTTGACATAACTGCAGGTCAACAAGTCAAACCATACCCTAAAACTGTCACCACATGAAATCTCCAAATACAATTTAAAATTTCAATAAACAAAATATAAATTAATCATTAAAGTCTTCTCTGATCCATCCTATATCATCTATGACTACAACTAGTCATCAGCAGGGTAGTCAGGACCGCTAACGCCATCCCCATCCTCATAGATGATATCAAAACCCGAAAGATCATAAATCACATTATCATCACCTGCACCTGAAATGTAATAGAATGAGCGGCGAAGCCCAGTACGATAATATCCAATCCAGTTCAAGCAAGATTATGCACAAACAACATGTATAAATAAATGCAACTAAACTAAATGCATACAACAGTTTATTATCTATTTTAGTCAGCAAAACAACACAGTTCAGAATCTAGTATACATAAATCCTGAACCCAGAGTAACTCAGACTCTGCTATAAAAAAACACCAACTGATTTGAAAATAAATAATCATATATACATATATGGATGAGTGGGTACTCCCCAAACATCCCAATTCCTGAACACCTAAATTCTACCGGAATCATTTCTTAGCACGAGTCCACTCGGGACAACCTCACACTAAGATCATCAGGGTGCCTCACCAGTATCACTGTCTGCCAGGTCTCTACTGGTCAAAGCCAACCACAACCAGACAGACAATTATTAAGCCGAATATTTATTAAGTTTATTATGCAATTCTGTTCCTACATCCATTCACAAAAATTCTAATCTACAAGCACATACAACAAACAATGGATTGGTCGTACCTTTCTAAATTTCAGGAATCCAAATCAAATCCTCAGAATTTGATACCAACAACACAAAGTCAACCCAAACTCCACAATTCTATATCCAAATCAACCACAGTTTCACAACTCCAAATGTCCTGTTACAATATATATATATATATATATATATCAACAGACATGATCGCAATATCTTAACATAAAACAACCTATCTAAACTAACCTGATACAGAACTTTCAATTATCAATAACCCCAAGCACCTCCAATAATATCAAAGAACGGATATTTCAAATCCTTAAATCAGAATTTCCACCAAAACCCTATAAAACATTCATATGATCAATATCGAAATATCAAAGCTGTCCAATTTCGTATAAAAGGATTCAAAACTTATACTTACTGATATGGAACGTATAATACTTGTTTCTTCTCTTCCTATTCTGATCAAAACACGAGCTAGGGTTTATTCTTCAAATCCTTCATGAAATATTCATCCAAACCCTAAGATACTTATACAAATTTGTATATAATCCAAATGAAATGGTTAAGATCACTTACTTTTAATCAATAATACCCTCCGAATGATTCTCCAGGCCTAATCTCCAAAACGCTTCAGAACTCTCTTATACGAAGGGGAAAATATAAGGAAAAGTCTGTCGAAAATGATTTTGCGTCTCGTATTTATAGAAATTTGGTCATACGCGACGCGTACCTTGCCGGCTTACACCATACGCTGGCCAGATCTACACGAAGGCCGGCAGCGTTCATCGGGCTTTGATTCCCAGAATTCAAATCGTCCCTTCATACGCCGGCAAATCTTGGACCTACGCCGGCGGCTTTCATGCCGGTGTAGAAAAGAAACCCTATGAACGCCGGCAGCTTTCCTCCCAGCGTTAAGAAAAACGCTACTGTTCCCATCCTACGCCGTCTGTACGCCGGCGGCGTAGATTCTCCAGGAGGCGGCGTACAATGTATTACAGAGTACGCTGGCAAATTTAAATCTAGGCCGGCGGCGTTCTTCATCAGAGATGCCGCCTTATTACAGAATTAAGAAAATTAATCCAATTATGCCAATCTTGTTCTAACACGAAATTGATCAAACTTAACCTATTTTTAACATCAACATAAGGCATATTAGAATCTAGTAGCTTGTGAACATTACCACTTAAAATTATTTAGTATATTACATTTATCTCCCCCTAAAAGAATTTTCGTCCTCGAAAATTTACCTGAATTATTGAAATATCTCGGGATATTGGATCTCATGTCCTCCTCCAGTTCCCAAGTAGCTTCACGTTCTGTTTGATTTGTCCACTGTACCCGAACATATCTGATAACCTTGTTCCTCAAAATTTTCTCCTTAGAATCAACAACTTTTATTGGCTTTTCCACTGTAGTAAGATTTGGTTGAACATCTAATGGTTCAAGAGCAATGACTTCATTCGGATCTCGGACATACTTTCTAAGCATTGATACATGGAACACATTGTGTACCCCTTCTAGGTCAGGCGGTAAGGCCAATCTGTAAGCCATGTCGCCTATCTTTCTAATATTTCATACGGTCCCACGTATCGAGGGTTTAACTTTCCTCGTAGTCCAAATCTGACAACCCTTTTGTTGGTGATATCTTGAGCAACATGCTCACCCACTTCAAATTCCAAGGGTCTTCTTCTTTTGTCCGCATAGCTCTTTTGTCGACTTGAGCAGCTTGTAACCTTTGTCTGATCATACTAATTTTATCGACTGCATCCTGAACCAACTCGGGTCCCAATAATTGTCTTTCACCTACTTCATCCCAATGAATAGGTGATCTGCACTTCCTCCATACAACGCTTCAAATGGAGGCATACCGATCGAAGCTTGATAGCTATTATTATATGAAAACTCTACTAAAGGCAAATACTCATTCCAAGCTCCTTTAAAGTCCAATACGCACGCCCTTAACATGTCCTCTAAGGTCTGAATAGTCCTTTCCGACTGACCATCTGTCTGTGGGTGATAAGCCGTACTAAATACCACTTTCGTTCCCAACGCCTGATGTAGACTCTTCCAAAATCTTCCAACAAACCTCGTGTCTCGATCTGATGTAATGGATACCGGCACTCCATGCAATCTCACAATTTCATTGATGTACAACTGAGCTAACCGTTCCAACTTATACCCGGTCTTGATAGGTATGAAATGAGCCGCTTTCGTGAGACGATCCACAATAACCCAAATCGAATCAAACTTCTCTTTCGTCTTGGGTAAAGCGGAAACGAAATCCATCGTGATGTGTTCCCACTTCCACTGTGGTATTGGCAACGGTTTCAACTCTCCTGCCGGTCTCCGGTGTTCGATATTTATCATTTGACACGTGTGACACTTAGAGACGTATTCTGCAATTTCCTTTTTCATGTTATTCCACCAATACAACTTTTTCAAGTCCTGGTACATCTTGTTCCCTCCCGGATGTATGGAATAACTAGAATAGTGTGCTTCCTTTAGCAGTTCTTTCTTTAAATCTCCTTGGATTGGCACACATAACCTTCCTTTGTACCGTAAAATACCTTCATCATCAATATAAAATTCTGGTGCTCGTCCCATTTCCATTCTTCTTTTGATCTCCAATATACTCTGATCATCTGACTGACCCGTTTTAATTCTGTCCACAAGAGTAGGTTGTATTCTCATATTAGCCAAACGTTCACCTACTTGTCTTGTGATTATCTCTAATTCAAATTTCCTCATTTCATCAATCAGATGCGTTCTGTAGTAACTATAGCTGCCAAATTCTCTACCCGCTTCCTGCTCAATGCATCTGCCACGACATTTGCTTTCCCTGGGTGATACTGCATGTCGATGTCGTAGTCCTTAATTAATTCAAGCCACCTTCGCTGTCTCATATTCAATTCTCTCTGTGTGAATATATACTTGAGACTCTTGTGATCTGTGTACACTTTGCATCTCTCACCATACAGATAATGTCTCCAAAGTTTCAAAGCGTGTACAACTGCCGCTAGTTCCAAGTCATGTGTAGGATAATTCTTCTCGTACGGTTTCAACTGTCTCGAGGCATATGCAATAACCCTGCCCCCTTGCATCAAAACACATCCTAAACCCTGAAGCGAGGCATCACTATAATTGCATATTCCTCACCACTTACTGGCAATGCCAATACTGGTGCTTTTACTAATCTGTCTTTCAACAACTGGAAACTATCTTCACACTTCTTGCACCATTCACTTAATTCCTTTCTGTGTCAATCGTCAAAGGACTGGCAATCTTGGAAAAATCTTTCACAAATCGCTATAATAACCTGCCATTCCCAGAAAACTTCTGATTTCTGACACAGTTTTAGGTCTTGGCCATTCAACCACTGCTTTGATTTTCTCGGGGTCTACCGATATTCCACTTCCATTTACTATATGCCCCAAGAATGATACCTGCTCCAACCAAAACTCGCATTTTGAAAGTTTAGCATATAACCGCTCCTCTTTCAACTTATTCAAAACCAATCTTAAATGTTCCTCATGTTCTTCCTTATTTCTCGAGTATACCAAAACATCATCTATGAATACTACCACAAACATATCAAGGTATTCTCTAAAAACTCGATTCATTAGATCCATGAACACTGCTGGAGCATTCGTTAACCCAAAAGGCATGACCACGAATTCGTAGTGTCCATATCTCGTCTGAAAGCAGTTTTCTGAATATCCTCTGCCTTTATTCTCAACTGATGATATCCAGATCTCAGATCAATCTTAGAGAAAACTGAAGCTCCTGCTAACTGATCAAACAGGTCGTCAATCCTTGGTAACGGGTACTTATTCTTTATTGTTACCTGATTTAACTCCCTATAATCTATACATAACCGCATACTTCCATCTTTCTTCTTAACGAATAGTACTGGAGCTCCCCATGGCGATACACTCGGTCGTATAAACTTTTTCTTTAGCAGATCATCCAATTGCACCTTAAGCTCTGCCAATTCGGTAGGAGCCATTCTATAGGGTGCTTTTGATATCGGTGTAGTTCCTGGCACCAAATCTATTCCAAACTCCACTTCCCTCATAGGTGGTAATCCAGGTAAATCATCTGGAAAAACTTCTGGGTACTCCTCACAACTGGTATATCTGTCACTTCACTATCTGTTTATCTTCCTTATCATCGATGCCAAAACTGGTTTACCCCACAACTCATAAGTTGGTAGTACTGGGGGTCTTTGTACCACTAACTTATACTTAAACCGATCTCCATCAGGTAAATCAAACTCTATCACTAGATGATGGCAATCTATAACAGCATGATATTTTGCTAACCAGTCTACTCCCAGAATAATATCAAAATCCACCATATCAATCACAATCAAATCAACAGGTAGATGTCTATTTTCTATCACAATATCTACAGATCTACAAACTTATCCAAAACAGATCCAGAACCCAAAGGAGTACTAACAGATACCACATCAGACATGATCTCCACACATAAACCACATGTACTCACAAAAGATTCAGATATGCATGAGAAGCTAGCACCAGTATCAAATAAAATATAGGCACTATGCTGTAGTATAGGTAACATACCCGCAACAGTGTCTATAGAAGCTGTCTCGCTTCTAAGAGCATAAATCTTAGCTGGTGCTCGCTGACTCTGTCCATGGGAAATTCTGCCAAAGCCCTCTTTGCAGTCCACCGCTCTGTGTCCTCTCTGACCACATTTAAAACAGAAAACCTGTGGAACTGTCTTCTCTGTGCAAACACTGCTTTTATGTCCCAACTTTCTGTCACGCCCCAGCGGGTACCCTAAACGTGACAGCCCACCGTACACAATATTAAAACTCAAGAATGACTACCTCAGTCACTCGAAAGCTTCCATCTCGGTACAATGCGTACATTCACAACAAAGGGAGACCGGAGGAGTAATGCATTTTAAGACATTGGCAGCGGAACATGCAAAATAACACTCAATATATTTCATTGAAATAAAAGTCTTACAGCTTCTAAGGGGCATTCCCCCGATAATTCATAATAACATGGTTCTAAATATAACATAACTAAAGCTAGAAGATTTTAGAAGAAATCTACTCTATAACTTCAAAATAGATTGCCTCCAAAAGCTTCTCAAAAATAAGGATTCTACCTGGGAAATCAAGGTGGTCTCGGGTGCAAAAGATAATCCTGCAATATCAAAAGTCTATAGGAGTATAAGCATGACTAGCTTAGTGAGATATTCCTTACGCAATAGTACTCATAACAACAATTAAACAAGTTTATTAATCAAGCATATGAATGCAACAACCATATGATCAAACATTACATACGACTATCCGGTTTCGTATGTTTGATGGATTTACCCCTCCATCGGTGGTTAGGGAATGCTTTGAACTGGGTCCCGAACAACCTCTTTTAAGTTTGCACACGTCTTGGGGTTCCAACGAACCGTACTACTAGTCCCGGGGCCTTCCATGCCCAAAGCGATCGATCCGGTTCGGCTACACCTTGAGGCCGTATTCCCCGTACGTCCTAACCCTCAAGATATAGCTAGGCAGCTTACCTTTTCGGTCCCACGCTGAGGAGTAGTAACAAAACTTCGAAATGATATTCTAAGTGATATGCATGAGCAATTTATTATATGGGGATTTCAATATGGCATTAAATCATTTAAAGCGATCAAACAATATTTGCACACATAACAATGCATACTTGGAAACATTTATATCAATCACAAATCGAGTTCCGATATACTTATCGTTCATTGGTCGCACACAATGAATCACATACATAATTCCCATAATATCCCACATGCATATCAATTTTATCTTTTCCCACATCTAGTGCTCTATTCTACAAGCACATGCGCGAATACATAAGCGTAAAGGAAACTCACTCGTCCATAGCGCTCTAGGAGTCGAAGTAATCCTCGGGAAAGACAAGGTCGTGATCCTCGATACCTAAACAAAAGAAATACCCAACATGAGTATTTCATCCAAGATCTATTCAAGTTCTATACTTCTATCTTAAAGAATTCGTAAAAATCGTATGGAATGGAAATTCCAACTTAAAATGGCCATAACTTGCTCATTTTAACTCGGAATTCCGCATATTATATACCGATCTCTACCTACTCGAAAAGATATATCTATTTCTAAGGTTATTTTCGTCAAAAGAAGTTATTTGGGTCTCGGAATAGTAGCGTACAGATTTGATACGAATTTTCCAAACTTTAAAACTAGAGTTTTCAAACTTTACTTCACTCAAGGGCTTTTGTACAAAAATATAGATATATTGTATGATTGAAAAAAAAAATCCCTTGAATATATGTATATACATATATGTATAATCTCATACTATATGCATGAATTTGGTGTTGTCTCAACAATGGTTTTGTAAAACAAATGTCTTGAAAGTGAGATAAGCTTAAGGCTTTGAAAAGAATTTTATTTTTGAAAAATTTCCTAAGTCATCATAATTGAGTATTTCCTCCTTTTAACTCCATTCCTTCAAAAGTCATTTTAATCTTTCAAGATTTCCATAAATCTATTTCTAGCGTTTTGGAAAACAAGGTCTTTCTAAATACTTTATGGTTAGTTCCACTTTTAAAAGAAATCATCTTATAAGTTATTTTTGAAAAACTTATCTTAGACTTTAGTGTTGTGGAAAACTTTGACAATTGAATATAAGAAATCCTTTGTTTAAGTCTAAAGAAACTTTCTTATTTATTTGAAAAGACAATTTATATTAACTTTACTTTATGTATTTCTTGGTAAAAACCATATATTGTTACTATCTTTAGAAAAATATTTGTTTAAGACAATTTCAAACCTTTAAGGAAAATAACTTCTTATGTGACAAAATTTATTTTTAAAAAGAGTTCTTATTCTTTATTTTAAGAAAACTCATTCTTATTATGATTGAGACAATAACAACATATTCATGCATGAATGAGAATATGTAACCATGAAAAATATAAAAACAACATAAATAAGATAAATAAGAGCATAAAAGTAAAGTCAAGCATTGGGAATCTTAGCTTCATCAAGGTATCCCGGGACTAAGAATGGACTAGTCCTCAAAGCAAAGAAATAAAATTGTTTTGACTTGATATGGACAAGTCTAAGACTAGAAAGACTAGTCTTAATATTGCATAAAACAAGTAAATAAATAAATTGCAAGACTTGAAAATAAATAAATAACAAGTGAGCTTATATGCTCTAAATAAATATATATACATAATACTTAGATAAGTTAAGTTAGAAACAATAATAACAAAATCAACATAATAGTAACATAAATAAAATAAGAACATGAACAAAAACAAAACATGAATAAATTGTTGCTTCTTTAACTCAATGAGTCTAAGAAACATACACTAAACTCATGTTAAGTTATATGAACATGATGAATAAATAAGAGAATTTTTACCTAAAGCTTATGGGTTTGTTGAAGAAGAAAAGAATGGGTTGTAGTATTATGTGGGAATGGATTTTTCTAAAGAAAAGAGAGAACTTGAGAGAGATGTTGGGAGAGGATTTTTTTTGTGGAGTGATTTTGGGAGAGTTTTAGTATGAATTTTTGTTGTGTGAAAGAATGGAAGAGGAATGGGGTATTTATAGATTTTTGGAGTGGAAATTAGTGTAATTAAAATTAATTGAAATTGAAATAAAAAAGAGGGGAAGAGGACATAGGGGGGCGCCGGTTTTGGGTCTTTTGGGGGGAGAAATTAATTTGTTTTGTATTAAAAGAAGTAATGTGTAAGGTGTGATGTGATTAAAGTTGTATGGGAAAGGTAAATTGTAAGGTATAGGTATGGTAGAGTGTAAGAATAGAGTGTAAGAAAAAGTAGAGATAGGTGAATAGTAATGAATAGTAAAAAAGTACTATGAATAGTAGACTAGACAATTAAAATACCGGTAGTAACGAAAATACGCGTAATTAAGCTATATCTGATATTTTCAGTTATCGAAAAATTCTAAAACTGATATTTTTGAAAACCTTATATTTTTACGAGTCTATTGGTGTTGTCGGAATATTTTTGCAATCCGGTGCTCCGGGGCATGGTTTTTGAAAACTGATCCCGATCTGATCGAAAGA